>JAJAGP010002194.1:7596-106242 GCA_025084515.1 Ancistrus triradiatus
AATGAATGAATGCACGTACCCTAATGCTGAAGCACATACCGTATTACTCCTCTATGCTGCGCACTACGGTGGCCATAAGCTTCGTAACCTACCAAGGCCGTGCTAAAACATTTTGACAGATTTATGAGCGCCGTGTACCATCTACAATCGGTTCTAGGTCAGAAGGCTCAACCAGAATTAATTCATACATTAGACGCACTGTCGATTTTTGAGAAAATTAAAGGATTTTAAGTGCGCCTTATGGTCCGAAAAATACGGTAATTGTTCTTGTTGCTGCTTGTGACAACTGAAGGCTAAAAAAGATTCTTACCTTTTTAAAGGAAGGTTAGAAAATAATGGAGTGAAACCATTTTTCCTTCCAGTGAACTGCACCTTACGTTTACAATAATAGTCACGTCTGATTTAAGTTTTATTTGCTTATTGTTTATTTTATTGCCAAAATGAATCCATGCTCCAGTTTTTAACAACAGTTCGTATATGGATTATCATGTGAGCATCTTTTAAATGCAGAAAGGTTAAATGGTCGGTTTTTAACATCGGTATCGGACACAATAATGTGCTAAACATCGGTTATCGTATCGGCCCAACAAATTCAATATTTTTACATTTACAGCATTTAGCAGACGCCCTTATCCAGAGCGACTTACAATTGGTACAGTCTTACAGTCCAAGCAATTGTGGGTTAAGGGCCTTGCTCAAGGAGCCAACAGTGGCAGCTTGGCAGAGGTGGGATTTGATCCCTGGACCTTCTGGTCCATAGTCCATTACCTTATCCACTAGGCTACCACAGCCCCAATATCTGTGGATGGCGAATTTTAATACCTAAACCTGCTAGCCGAACCATTGACATGCTGGGGAGAGTAATTACAATTAATCAAACTAATGTGGTCTGAATGGGCTCTTACCTCTATCTACATCTTCCATTTTCTTTTGTTTCAGTGTTTTATTAGGAGGTAATGGTTTTTTATTGTATATTGCACTGTTTGCTGCTGGAAGGAGCCCTAGTAAAATACTTCCCCATATAATGAATATTGGGCTTCAGTTATCAGAATATTCCCAGAACATGGTGCATTCAGAAGACGGGATTTGACTATGTCATAAGTAGCTACTATCATTGAGTCGTATCACTGCAGTCTTTCCACTCATCAGTCTCAAAAATCAGGCAATGGGGCAAAAATCACCTTTCTTCCCCATTCTGATGCTCAGTTTGAACTTCAGCAGGTTGTCTTGACCATGTCCACATACCTAAGTGCATTGAGCTTCTGCCACGTAATTGGCTGATTATAGATATTTGCTTTAAGTCAAGTCAGATTTATTTATATAGCCCTTTTTACAATGGAGCATTGTCTCAAAGCAACTTTACAAGTTTAGATTATCTCCAAATAACTACGTCCAATCCCAAATTGAGCAAGCCTAGGGCGACAGTGGCAAGGAAAAACTCCCTGAGTGTTATAGGAAGAAACCTTGGGAGGACCAAGACTCAAAAAGGGACCCAACCTCCTTGGGCGGCGTAGATGATAAATCTAAGAACGGACAAAGAACTTTAACAAGCAGTTGAACTGGTGCAGCTAATAAAGTAATAGTGGAGAAGTAGCTGTTCTTAGGAAATGTGTATAATTTATCACAGTTGATTCATTCTTTATTTTTCAGCATCCTACCTCGTTATCGACATTTCACTCAGGTGTTTCCCCACCTAGCACCAACTTCATTTGAATTCAACCTTGAAAAATAACCGCTGTAGTACCAGTCCAGCATGTTGCTGTAGAGCATGAATGATCACCTCTGCTTTATAGTAGTCCCTCTGTGACTGGGTTCATTTTTAAATGAACACTTTTCCATAAAGGATCTGCATTTTACCTCCGAGTCCAGCTGTGCCTTGCCGTTCCTCCAGAGTTCCTGACAAGAATTATGCTCTCATTAATATTTAAGATTTGGCACAGGCGGTTGGCAAATACATAATTAATGCAGGTGGAGTGACCTCAGTCTCGCCCTACAGTCTGTGTTGAGGCGCTCATTACTCGCATTGATACTGTTGATTAATTAGGCTTAAATCTGTACTCTGTTCTCAAAGAACAGATCATTAAGGTTTTACACAAGCTAGGGTATGCGGAAAGATAGAACGTGAGTGTAGGTGTGAGTGAAGTTAATGAGGTCTGCAGTTTGAAAGCCGGTTTGTTTACTTGATCGACGTTCTGCAAAGTATTTCGCTTCCGAGTCTCTTGCAAATCATGAAAAATAAATGCTTTGAAAAATCTTAAAACCCATTCATTACTGTAGTGCTCAGTATTAAAGCTCCATGGTGATAAAGATATTACTCGCCTCTTGCGTTTGTTTTAACCTGTAATGTATTTTTAAAGGGCAGAGCACGCTAAAACCTGGTGGCACAGTGATCAAAGCCTTGTTTTATCCCAACACCCGCACGCTCATCGAGGCTGCTTCCTTTTATCACAAACTGTCATTTGAAATGGCGCAGGAGAAAGCAAAGGCAGATAAAAGGCTGGTAAATCAACAACGAAACCAGGAGATCCTAATGAAACCTGTGTACAAGAAATCAGGGAGTCTGAAATGTACTAATAAGACCTTGTTAAACCTAGCAGCGTCCTTTCAAACCCTGTTTTCCTCTTCTGTAGCTTATCGATTGAGGGAGGGATGGTAACAAAATGCAAAGCCTTACATGCTTAGATCTCATGCATCTTTGTGACTTGCAGGGACCAGCCCTCTGGACAGCCCTCGCAACTTCTCCCCCAATGCTGCAGCTCACTTCTCCTTTGTGCCTGCCCGCAGGTGAGTGATGTTCAGAGTCAAGATTCAAGGGTTTATTTGTCACATAGGCACAAATGTAGCCAAAGATACAACAGGGCTGTAGTGAAATTAATTGCGGCATTTCTGAAGGCTGTGCAAATAAAACAATAAATGGACTGAACAGACAATGTAATTGCAAATGAGATATGAGATGAGGGGAGTTCGGGGGAGTACTTTGGAAAGAACACAGAGCAAACGTAATATTGAATACAAATACCACATGGGAGCATGAATTTGCTTTCCCTGGTTTAGCTGACTTATTCATGATTTTCAGTTTGAAAATATTAAATAGAAAAAATAATCTAGAAATAAACAAGTCATAGGTTTTCAGTTGTGGTCTTAGCCGTGTGGAAAAAATCATCGTCAAGCTTGGAACATGAATCATGTATTTGTTCAGTGTATCCACTAAGGATTCCCATCCTTAGTGGGAATATATATGGGAATGTACACTGCCAGGCCAAAAAAGGACTGTGGAATCGTTTCCACAAGCTTCTGCAATGTCACAACATTTATTTCTGTCCAGACTTGCATTCATTTTTCTTCAAGATCTTGTATTGATGATGGGAGATTCCTCTCCAGCACATCCCAAAGATTCTCAATGGGGTTCAGGTCTGGACTCTGTGGTGACCAATCCATGTGTGAAAATGATGGCTCATGCTCCCTAAACCACTCCTTTACAATTTGAGCCAATGAATCCTGGCATTGTCATCTTGGAATATGCCTGTGCCATCATGGAAGAAAAAATTCATTGATGGAATAACCTGGTCGTTCAGTATATTCAGGTAGTCAGCTGACCTTAGTCTTTGGGCATTAACATTGCTGAACCTAGACCTGATTAAGTGCAGCAACCCCAGATCTTAGCACTGGCCCCACAGGCTTGTACAGTAGGCACTAGGCATGATGGGTGCATCTCTTCTTACCCTGAAGCGCCCATCACTCTGGAACAGGGTAAATCTGGACTTATCAGACCACATGACCTTCTTCCATTGCTCCAGAGTCCAATCTTTATGCTCCCTAGCAAATTTTGCTCCGTTTTGGCCGGTTAGCCTCACTGTCTAGTGGTTTTCTTAAAGCTACACAGCTGTGAAGTCCCAATCCTTTGAGTTCCCTTTGCGTTGTGCTTGTGGAAATGCTCTTACTTTCACTATTAAACATATCCCTGAGTTCTACTATTGTTTTTCTACGATTTGATTTCACCATACATTTAAGTGAGCGCCAATCACGATCATTTAAGATTTTTTTCTGACCACATGCCTTCCTCGAAGATGATGTTTCCCCACTGTCCTTACACTTTTTAATAATGCGTTGGACAGTTCTTAACCCAGTTTTAGTAGTTTCAGCAATCTTCTTAACGTTTTCTCTGCTTGATGCATGCCAATAATCTGACCCTTCTGAAACAGATGAACATCTTGTCCATGACCACAGGATGTCTTTCGAGATGGTTGTTTAACAAATGAGAAGCTACTCACTGCATCAGTTAGGGTTAAAGAACTTGTTGCCAACTGAAACATAATCACCAATGCAGTAATTATCCGATGGGAGGCTCTTACCCATTTGTTTAGCTAAATCCAGGTGGTGACCTTTTTTTTGGCCAGGCAGTGTAGTTTATTGATACAATGCTGTTATTGATTAGATCCTTTATCGTTGCAAAAATATCAAGGTTTTTTTTTTTTCTTTTGATTTTGCTTTGTGTAGGGTACTATACATGCATTTGTGTGCTTTCATGTGTCTTGAACTGTTCTTCAATAACTACGATTTGGTTTAGGTGATCATCTCATTGATCAACGTTACAGGCACTACCAACTTTTGCTTCAGAAATTGTTTTCAAATGTGAGAATGGACCACAAAATGAAGTTCTTAAGAGTCCTTGTCTAGATCGTAGAAGTGGAAGTCCTCGGGTGTCTGCCGAGATTATTCCCTCATCTAAACATGTACTTACGTTATCACAGCAGTGGTTTTGGAACTGCCTCTGAGACCACTTAGCCAGGACTGAGAGGCTAAGGAAGAGCTTCTTGCCCAGGCAATCAGATCCCTGAAAGCCTGGACACTATTCTAGCCTACATCGTCTCTCATATGCTCATGTAATATGTTTACCAGCATTTTCAGGCATCTGCGAGAAGTCTTGGAGCGTAGCCCAAGCTGATAAGGCAGGGATACTGTATATTAGGGGTGTGCAATCTGTACTACGATAATATCTTAATTGTTGTTTTAACAACGTGTGAGCTGACACTTTTGGGTATGTCACTCACTTTGCAAAAACAGTTCATGTGGCCAGGTAGGATAGACTACTCCGTATGCACAGTAAGTTCATGCAGCGGGCTAGTATCGGCAAAACAAATCAAGCTAGTGTTCTACCTAAAAGCATGCGTGAAGTTAAAAATGAGTGAACAGACAGCTATAGGAGACAAAATACAGACATCACCAGCCTCACAGTCTACGTTGTTACATTTAATTGCTAGACGTGGCCCATCTTTATTGATATGGGTGTGGTTTGGCTTTGACAAGATGGATGTTGCTCAAAAGACAGCAATCTGCAAATTCTGTTGAAATCGGTTGCCGTTAAAGATGGCCCAGTAACCAAGTCAGTTTCACCATCTGCAAACTAACCACTGTGCAGAATATGAAGACCAGCCAAGGTACCAGCACAAAAACACACTCAGCAAACAAAAAGTGCCTTATGAAAGAAAAGTAACAGATGGCAGGTTTTCCATACATATAAATTTAATTATTGTTATCCGAAAACTATTGAGATATTGGTTTTTTTTTGTCAATGTTGCCCAACCCTACTATGTATACAGTAAGTGTTTGTATATGTAGTGCATACTCAGTGTCCTGTGCCTCACAAATGAGCATATGGGAGACGATGTAGGCTAGAATAGTGTCCAGGCGTTCAGGGATCTGATTGCCTGGGCAAGAAGCTCTTCCTTAGCCTCTCAGTCTTGGCTAAGTGGTCTCAGAGGCAGTTCCAAAACCACTGCTGTGATAACATAAGTACATGTTTAGATGAGGGAATAATCTACCAAGACACCCAAGGACTTCCACTTCTAGGATCTAGACAAGGACTCTTAAGAACTTCATTTTGTGGTCCATTCTCACATTTGAATACAATATCTGATGCATAAGTTGGCAGTGCCCGTGGTGTTAAATCAAGTAATAAAGTCTATATCAGCTGATTTAATTAGGTGAAAGCCATTTAACCGTACTGGTAATTGACGCTTGGTCCTTTAGATTAAAGTGTAATATTTCTTATTGGTGGATTGGAATCTCATAGGTAGTAACGAGTCCATGTTTGAGAATTTTCTGCATGCACCCAGTCGTAGATGGTCTCTCACTTTAGATCCAAAGTTAGAGGCTCTGCCCCAGGTCACACGCAATCACACATCAGCCTGACAGCAATGTTTTCTTTCCTTTATAGATGTAGATATTCAGAGAGGCATTCCACAGAGGTTACCTCGGCTAAATAACTCATGCATAGCCTCCGCTGCCATTTAGGATTTTGCATACTCCCGATTTCTGATATTGAAGAACTCCATTTACATGACCACTTAGAATGATCAGATAACTGACCAGACCAGTTATCTCATGATACATAATTTACATAAATCCCATTAATTCCAGTCTGCCTGTCCACGTATCAGTTTTGTGCGCCCCTTTTAACATCTGCATTACGTTCAGTCAAACAGGACGTTCGCTGAAATGGGCATTGGCCAACATTGCCATTATGCTACTGTAATGTAAATATAAAGGATATTTTCACAAGAAGCATGAGTGATGGAAACGACTTGTGTTTGGCTGAAGCTAAAATTGTATTCATAGACAGTATTACAAGTAACACAGAAGATGAAACAGAGACTCGAGTGAATCTGAATCAGTTACTTACAGGTGAGAGAATATACAGGTACTACTAACAATAGGACATTTACATTTACAGCATTTAGCAGACGCCCTTATCCAGAGCGACTTACAATTGATACAGTTTTACAGTCCAAGCAATTGTGGGTTAAGGGCCTTGCTCAAGGACCCAACAGTGGCAGCTTGGCAGAGGTGGGATTTGAACCCTGAACCTTCTGGTCCATAGTCCAGTACCTTAACCACTAGGCCACCACAGTCCCACAGGAGAGACACATATTCTTAGGAACGCTGTGTACAGCCTCTCAACACATCAACCAAGTTAGACCAGCCTGTAGTCCAAGCGTGAGCTAACGAGCTTGGCTGGTAATTAGTTTGCTTTTGAGTGAATGATGAGCAACAAAATAATAATATGCTGCCTGAAAAAAATAAGCAATTAACATAGTAATCTGTAATAATTAATAAGGTAATTTGAGTCCATTACAGTACTGTATACTGTAACATCATACATCGGGCAGCACTGTACAGGGTCTTTTTGAGTCTGGTTTGTTTATGGTCGCTACGTCTAGAGTTAAAAGATAGTTTTAAGATTTCCTGTTACACTTTAAGACTTTGGATGTTACAGCGAACGGACATTGATCGGCCCGATGTTAAACGGCGCATACCTTTATCAACACTACGCATGCGCACAGATGGAATGGCAAATGGAAAAACAAATAAAATGGCTAATTCGATGTATCGTTCGCAGTCTTACCTGCAGTTTGTGTCTGCCGGTTACCAGCAGTCTTAATCAGTTTTGTTACACTTTCAGTTTGCCTCCATAGCTTTGAAAAATGCCAAACAGATGATGAGTGAATCTTTGTTAAGCAGCAGACAGCTTGATAATGAATTAACATTTGACAAGAGGAGAGAGGCGGAAAGGTGAGGGTGTGAAAAATAGAACGAACTGTTAAAAACGAGGCTGTGCAAGGAAGGCTTCATTCTGGAACGGTGCTGTAGTCAGTAAATCAACAGTGCCATCCTATGGATACCGGTGGTACTGACAGACCCAGCCTTCTAAGTTGAAATGTGGGCTACAGTTAGACCTGTTATGATGTAGTAATGTACTAATGCATACCTGCTTCATAAAACAGCAGTAGGTCATCATTATTACTGAAAGTAAAGCCAATTTCCGGATTTCATACTTTGAGATCATGGCAAAGGAAAGACGTTACAGCTCTGTTGAAGTGTTCTGCAGAACCTGCTTAGAATGATATGAAAGCATAGGTTTATAGTGGCTACCAGTTATCAGTGGTGTCTTGTTTATGGTTCTGCACTGCTAATGGGAATGTTGTGAGCTCATCTTGGCTCTGCCAAACAGCCACTGTTGGGCCCTTGATCAAGGTTATTAACCAACTGCTCAGCTAAGTTGCCCTGGATAAGTGTGTCTGCTAAAGCCTGTAGGTGTAGCAGTTAATAATAGTACAGATACTCCCCATTTTACAACGGTCTGGCTTACGAATTACAGTGGGAATCCGATAATACACGTTCAGCAGAAATGGTTTTCTGAATTTTTTATTTTGAGTGATACGCAGTAAACTCTTTCCCATAAGGAATAATGTAAATTGAATTAATCCATTCCAGACCTCAAGAAAATCCACCTTTATATGCATTAATGGAGTCGTATTGTATTGTTTCATAGATCTATCATCTACGCCGCCCAAGGAGGTCGGGTCCCTTTTTGAATCTTGGTTCTCCCAAGGTTTCTTCCTCATAACACTTGGGGAGTTTTTCCTTGCCACTGTCGCCCTATTTGGCTTGCTCAATTTGGGATTGGACGTAGATATTAGGAGATAATCTAAACTTGTAAAGTTGCTTTGAGACAATGCTCCATTGTAAAAAGCACTATAGAAATAGATCTGACTTGACTATTGTTACAGGTGCTGCATGATTTACGAAGGGGAGATGTTCCGACAATTCCATCATAAGTTAAATGCATCAAGAACCAATGGGTTAATATAGTCTGTATATATACTGTATAATAGCGGAGCTTATTACACATTAACACGTACATTAACCTACAGTTGGCCATAATCCGTACCGTAAAGCTTATTTTATAACACAGTGTTAAATCTCGTAATGGATTGAAAGTGAAAAGCAGACTTACTTAATATCGGCGCTAGCTGCTAATGCTAATTGCTCAGCCTGAAAGTGATCTATCGCACTCCTTTCGGTTGGCTGTAATCATCAACCATTTTAAGACCCATGACTACAGTACTGTAGATGTAAAAATAAAGAAAAACATGATAAACACAGAGGAGATTTTCACTGGGAAAGGGCTGTTGTGAATCACTGGGTACTGAATCATGAGTCGAGTTTCGGCTGAAACGTTTAAGCAAGTGCTCTGAGTACCGAGCAAACGACGAGAACCGACGCCAATTTTTGTACCACTGTATACAGTATATATTAAACTCCTTGGTTTATGATACTCTCAACTTATGAGTATGCCCATCCTAAACTGGGGAGCATCTGTATTTAAAAACAATTGGTCTTAGCTCACATTGAGTTACATTGGGGCAGGCCTTTTTCCTGTAGGAGTCATTTACAGCTTAACTTTAATACACATTTACAGTTACATTAAGAGCATTTAGCAGATGCTCTTATCCAAGGTGGCTTAGTCTGATAGTCTTCGATGTATAATTCAAGTGGTTTGGGGTTAAGGGTCTTGCTCAAGGGCCATATAGTGCTGGACTTTGAACCGCGGACCTTCTATCCAATAGTCCAGCACCTTATCCACTGTACCAGCTGGTAGATACCATAAGCCTATGTTTTGCAAAGGCATACTTGAATGTTAATGCTGTCCTCTTTCCCACACAGTCACGGACACAGGGCTGACAGGTACCTTCCATGTCATCACTCTCTGTCCCTTTGAAGCACTGCGGAACATCATTTCATTTCACTAAGCCAGGAAGTCAGACCAAAATAATTTTCACAAGCTTTAGATTGCACGTTGAGTCTTTTGATTTTGCTTTTAATGTAATGAGATGAAATGACCCACTAAATAAAAGATGACTGGATTAATTCTGTGTGTATGCAGAGATCCCGGTTGACAAGTAGATTGTCTAATTGTTGTTAATGAACAAATGAAGCTCAGTGAAAGTGTCTGACTATCTGCATAACTCCCATTTCCATGATCATATGTGCATGAGTACTGATTGATCTGCTGCACAACACGGTTCCATCACTGCCATAATGTGTTTGATCATACTTGCGTTTGCCTCTTCAGAAAGCTTCAGCTCGCTTGTGCTAAGGTCAAAACATAAACCAACGTGTGAGCGTGCTTTTTGCTTTGATGTCTGCTTCAGATGTCTGATATCCAGTAGATTCCGATGTAGTTGATTGATTTTTATTGAAGAAAGCTGTAGTTATTTTTTGATTGAGCTCATCGTGGTTTTCCATTGTTCCTGTTGTTGCAGGACGGATGGCCGGCGTTGGTCTCTCGCCTCACTACCCTCCTCAGGGTACGGTACAAACACTCCCAGCTCAACAGTTTCTGTGAGTATGTCTGTGTATTTGAGTGTTCGTGTCTGTTTGTCTCCCAGATGGTGAAATTACCCTCAGCCAAAACCAGAAATTTGATATCTATCCCCATCCTTTTCCCCGTGGTATATTCTGTTGACTTGCCCTAGGATAACTAGCGGCTTCAAAGCAGCTTTCTCTAGCCTGATAAAGCACCGGCGCCTTCTTCCAAAGGGCTTTATTCTCAGACTACAAGTTTTACTCAATTCTCCAAACCACAAACGCTTCACATCCATCTCATATTCTTGCACAAGGAGCCCTTTATTCCTAGCTGATCATTCTTCTTTTATTTCCAGACATGCCTGGAAATACTTGACTTAAACCTGGTGCCAGGAGACTGATATGATCAGGTCGTAAACGCATCATGACAGATCACACACGGCTATCTGCATCTGCAGTGGTGCACATCTCTGATCTAAGTACATTTCTCATTAACCAGGTCGTAGCTTCACTTCTTTTTAAATCAAGTAGCGTTGTACGTCTCTAGAGTATGTAAAAATAGCAGGCTGGTTAATCTTACTTGCACAAGGAAATAATCCATATATTTGTTTGTGGGTTTTATTTAAATAAAGCATCCCAGGCTGTATTCGAATGTTATAAGTGCTATACCAAACTTAAAATAAAAAGCTATTTTTGCATTGGTGATGTGATAAATGCCAATAGTTTACTGAAAAGAACAAGATGAGAAATTTTGCTCAAAGTTCCCTTTCAGATGAGTTTTTTGACTGAAATAAAAGTTAGAGGCGACCATGGACAGTGAACAAAGGTTTGAAGTTGCACACTCTGAAACTTGTCTGGTTTCAATAGTTGAGTAAATCAGAATTCATTGTTCAATCCATGATGGCAAGCTGTCCTGGCCAGATGCAGCAAAACAGGCCCAAACCATGATACTACCACCATCACGAATGCATGAGCCAGTTTATATAGTTGTAGATTAGAGAGAATATACAGGTAGTGGGGGGATAAACAAAGGAGTACTACTTACAATAGGACAGGCACCCACACTTTTGAACACTATTTACAGCTTGTTACAAATAAGTAGAAAAACATCATACACACAAACACAAGTACCAAGTAAAGCACAAAAAAGTCTCTAAACACATCAACCGAGTTACAACAGTCTTTTGTCCAAAAGCGAGCTAACGAGCTCGAATTTAGTGAGCTTTCGAGTGACTGATGGACTTCTGCTTATTAACTTCCACCTCTGCTTGTGGATTTGCAGTGTTGACTTGCGTGACCAGCTGGTCAGACGAAATAAAATGGCAGACATTAAAACCTCAGACACTGATCTGTGGATCTGAGGGACTGTGGTAGCCTAGCAGTTAAGGTACTTGACTATGGACCAAAATGTCCAGGGATCAATTCCCACATCTACCAAGCTGCCACTGTTGGGTCCTTGAGCAAGACCCTTAACCCACAATTGCTTGGATTGTAAGATTGTAGCAATTGTAAGTCGCTCTGGATAAGGGTGTCTGCTAAATGCTGTAAATGTAAATGATCTGATGGACATTATACGGAGCACACCTGTAAATAAGCCGTCTTGAATTAAGGGAGGTGTGATATCTGCCATGATGTGTTTACGACAGTCTTATGTGCAGTACGTGTGGCAGGGTTTAAGTACATTGTGATTGACATGCTCTTCATGTTCGTCTAAAATATTGATAGTGAATTAAAATAGAGCCAAAGCACCTCTAGTTGGTGGGATTGTAATCTTCACTAATCTGGCTGGTTCTGAAACCCGTAGCTCCCATCCTAAATTACCTCCTGGCTGCTTTGCTTTAGCCAGTAGAGGCATCTGCTGATCTGACTGACAGCCACCATCGCCTGTGCCATGCCTCCTGCCCTTATAATCCCTCCCTCTCTGCTTCTCACAGTCATCATGTTCATCCCAGGAGAAGCTGCACCAGCTGCCCTTCCAGCCCACCGCAGACGAGCTGCACTTCCTCACCAAGCACTTCAGCTCTGAGAGCATCACCGACGAGGAGGGCAGAAGGTCACCAGCCATGCGGCCACGCTCCCGCAGCCTCAGGTACACATCAGGGCTGTGCGGTGCGATGACATTGCGTCTGCATTGTGCGTTCTTCCATATATGTTTACTGTAGGGTTAATGACGTATTAACGTGATCATTTTTAACACCGGTAATTGCATTTTTGCTTCTTAATCTTTTGAATGACAATTAGTTATGGCCTGTAGTCCCCTTTTCATTATTCCTTAATATCTATATACTATAAACTAGGGATGCACCGATATTGAATTTCTTGGGCCGATACGATAACTGATTTTTAGCACATTATTATGGCCGATACTGATGTTAAAAAAACTGGATCAGTAATTCGTTTTAGCAATAAAATAAATTAATAATAAGCAATAAAATAGTTAATTCAGACATGACGATTACTGTGAACATAAGGTGCAGGTCACTCAATTGAAAAATGGATTCATTCCGTTTTAATTTCTAACCTTCTTCTAAAAAGGTAAAAATCTTTTTTTTTTTGGGTCAGCTACAACAACAATTAAGTGTATAAGAAAAGTTAAGATCGAGAAGCTCCAAGAAAGAATATAACTGCATACATACAGTGGTGCTTAAAAGTTTAGAATTGTTTTAGAGTTTTTTCTATTTTTGTATAAATATGACCTAAAACATCATCAGATTTTTTACATAAGTCCTAAAGGTAATTAAAGAGAACCCAGTTAAACAAATGAGAGATCAAATATTATACTTGGTCATTTATTTATTGGCGGAAATGATCCAATATTATTAGTGAGTGGCAAAAGTATGTGAACCTTTGCTTTCAGTATCTGGTGTGACCCCCCCTGTGCAGCAATAACTGCAACTAAACGTTTCCTGTAACTGTTGATCAGTCCTGCACACCGGCTTGGAGGAATTTTAGCCCATTCCTCCGTACAGAACAGCTTCAGCTCTGGGATGTTGGTGGGTTTCCTCACATTAACTGCTCCACAACATTTTGATTGGATTAAGGTCAGGACTTTGACTTGGCCATTCCAAAACATTCACTTTGTCCTTCTTTATCCATTCTTTGGTAGAACGGCTTGTGTGCTTAGGGTCGTTGTCTTGCTGCATGACCCACCTTCTCTTGAGATTCAGTTCATGGACACATGTCCTGACATCTTCCTTCAGAATTCTCTGATATAATTCTGAATTCATTGTTCCATCAATGATAGCAAGCCGTCCTGGCCCAGATGCAGCAAAACAGGCCCAAGCCATGATACTACCACCACCATGTTTCACAGATGGGATAAGGTTCTTATGCTGGAATGCAGTGTTTTCCTTTTTCCAAACATGATGCATTCTTTTAAACCAAAAAGTTCTATTTTGGTTTCATCCGTCCACAAAACATTCATCCAATAGCTTTCTGGATCTTTAGCAAACTGCAGACGAGCAGCAATGTTCTTTTTGGAGAGCAGTGGCTGTCTCCTTTCAATATAAAAAATTCTAAAGGGTTCACAAACTTTACTGTAACACAAACACCACTGTAACTATACACTCAGTAACATCAGATATTTTGCTTGATGAATAACAGCCAAAAGAAAAACAAAGAAATATTCATATGTAAGTGTATAATAAATATCTGTTATAATATCGGACGATGCCGATTAATGAAAAAAATCCATACTGCATATCAGCAAATAATATATCATGCATCTCTACTATAAAGAACACCATTAGCCAATGGGGAACAGAGATGGTGAGTATGGTGAACAAATTCTTGCACTTCTTTAAATGCCTTGTTCATTACTGTTTGTCCCAGAAAAAAACTCACACACACTGCTTATGGTACACAAGATAATGGCTTATAACAGTGGTTCCCAATCTTATTTCCTTGGAGCCCCCCACTTGTATCTAATAAATGCTGCGCACCCCCAGCCCACGCACACAGACCAAAAGAATAAAGTGATTCATTGCATATTTAATACCTTATACCTTAACAGCCCTCAATGAGAGATGTTACAATGAAATGTGATGCAGCAAAAACAAGGACATAAGACATATTGAAAATAATGTAATTGATTTGTTATGCAGTCAAATGTGCATTGTGTTAAAATTGTGTAGTGCTTTTTAATGGAAAAACTACTTCTTTAGGGTCAAATATGAGCAGGCAACGAATGTGATTAAGATGGAAATTGTGGATTCACTTGATTAAGATATTTTAATTGTCTGACAGCCCATTGTTGTAGTATGGGAAGGTAGCCATTCATAGGCACTTGTTCCCCAAAACTCAGTCTAGTTACCATTCGACAGTTTTTGGCAAGTTTTATCTTTACCGGCATTTGTTTACAATATTGAAATATCCAATAAGTTTCTGATTATTACAAATTATGCAGAAGAATGTCATTTTAAAAAATCTTGTCAGCACACTGCCACAAGTAATGATAAATGACAAACCTGGAGCGACATGTGAGACGTGTTCCTTGCTAATGTAAATGCAGGCGTGCATAATCAGTAGGTATGCAAAATAGTCTGTTCAGTTAAAGGGGCTTGCTTTTTTTGCCGTGCCCCTGGGCAGTTATTTTAAGAATCAAATCAAAGTCAGACTGCTGAGTGCTTGTATGGGAAGAGACCTACAATGCCAAAACCTGAACAAAGTAGATATTTATATGGGATATTTGAGATCTGATGCATTTGAAAGTGGTGTAAAGTGGTAAGTGGTGCATTTTTAGGCTCAGGTAACACACCCACAAAAACTCCATTTTAAGAACTATTGGTACCTGAAGTGTAAAAATATAATAGTCCAGCCTGGATTTTACCATTTATAATTGATCTACAGTGCTAGATTAATTAAAGGTGTGGATTTGAGAGTTAAGTGTTGTCCCATTTTATCTAGGGATCTGTCTCTATTGCTAGAACATATTTAAGATAACATGTGATTTAAGATAATGGATTTACTCATATAGGAACAAGACTGCTTTCTGTATTCAATACTATTGGGAGAAGCATTGTGGCCATAAGCTGTACATGAAATTAAATAAATCAATAATGAAAATCAGAAATATTTCAGTGGTTTGCTTTGGCTTTTAGAACATTAAGGAAGAACACATACTCTTTGGTACTGACTGTTTTTATAGTTAAAAATAATAGCATTGGAAATCGACACTTTAGCAGTATGATTATGGACTTGAAGCTCCAGTGTTACTTTAGGGTGCAGTAACAGTTTGTAGCAGCAGTGCAACCTGTTCAGAATGGAAATCTACATATCAATTGTTAACGTGTTAACACCAATCATTTTTAAATGCTTTTAATCACATTTTTGCTACTTGACACTTTTGTTTTTATATGTCAGGCATCTGTACCCGGCTGTGTCCAAACTGATTCACTAATCACTATTTCCTACATTCTACTAGAGTTGAATATCGCTTGCGTTTTATCGATTCTGCTTATCAGTTCGTGTTGAATTTGATTCCGAATTTATCGTAAACCAAGGAGTTTAATATATACTGTATGTATATATATATAGGTGTGTGTCTGTAATATATATACACACACACAACACACACACAGTGGGGCAAAAAATATTTTAGTCAGCCACTGATTGTGCAAGTTCTCCTACTTAGAAAGATGAGAGAGGTCTGTGATTTTCATCATAGGTTACCACTTCAAACTATGAGAGACAAAATGAGAAAAAAATCCAGGAAATCACATTGTAGGATTTTTTAAAGAAATGTAATTGTAAATTATGGTGAGAATAAGTATTTGGTCAATAACAAAAGTTCAACTCAATACTATGTATCATAACCTTTGTTGGCAATGACAGAGGTCAAACGTTTCCTGTAAGTCCTCACCAGGTTGGCACACACTGTAGCTGGTATTTTGGCCCATTCCTCCATGCAGATCTCCTCTAGAGCAGTGATATTTTGGTGCTGTCGCTGGGCAACACAGACAAATTTTTTATGGGTTTGAGGTCTGGAGACTGGCTAGGCCACTCCAGGACCTTGGAATGCTTTTTACGGAGCCACTCCTTTGTTGCCCGAGCGGTGTGTTTGGGATCATTGTCATGCTGGAAGACCCAGCCACGTTCCATCTTCAATGCTCTCACTGATGGAAGGAGGTTTTGGCTTAAAATCTCACGATACATGGCCCCGTTCATTCTTCCCTTAACACGTATCCGTCGTCCTGTCCCCTTTGCAGAACAACAGCCCAAAGCATAATGTTTCCACCCCATGCTTCACAGTAGGGTATGGGTGTTCTTGGGATGGCATCTCAGCAGTCATCTTCTTCCAAAAACGACGAGTTGAGTTTTAATAAAAAAAAGTTCTATTTTGGTTTCATCTGACCACATGATATTCTCCCAATCCTCTTCTGTATCACCCATATGCTCTCTGGCAAACTTCAGATATGCCTGGACATGTACTGGCTTAAGCAGGGGGACACGCCTGGCACTGCAGGATCTGAGTCCCTCTCGGCGTAGTGTGTTACTGATGGTAGCCTTTGTTACTTTGGTCCCAGCTCTCTGCAGGTCATTCATCAATCCCTTCGTGTAGTTCTGGGATTTTTGCTCACCGTTCTCATGATCATTTTGACCCCACGGGATGAGATCTTGAGATCAATGGTCTTCTATGTCTTCCATTTTCTTACAATTGCTTCCACAGTTGATTTATTCACACCAACCTGCTTGCCTATTGTAGATTTACTCTTCCCAGCCTGGTGCAGGTATACCATTTTTTTCCTGGTGTCCTTCAACAGCTCTTGGTCTTGGCCATGGTTGAGTTTGGAGTCTGACTGTTTGAGGCTGTGGACAGGTGTCTTTTATACAGATAACGAGGTCAAACAGGTGCCATAATACAGGTAACGAGTGGAGGACAGAAGAGCTTCTTAAAGAAGTTGTTACAGGTCTGTGAGAGCCAGAAATCTTGCTTGTTTGTGGGTGACCAAATACTTATTTTCCACCATGATTTACAATGAAATTCTTTAAAAATCCTACAATGTGTTTTCCTGGATTTTTTTCCTCTCATTTTGTTTCTCATAGTTGGTGTGCCTATGATGAAAATTACAGACCTCTCTCATCTTTCTAAGTTGGAGAACTTGCACAATCAGTGACTGACTAAATACTTTTTTGCTTCCCTGTGTACACATACATAGACCGTAGCGCAACCTCAGTAACGGCTTTTCCTCACTTGATTGCCCAGCACTCATCACTCCTGCATGTGACTCCCTACATCTTGGGGCGTGCTAGTTTTCTGTCATTCAAACATGAATTGGATGAATATAAGACAGATTATTTTCCATTATAATGGGGTGTTGAACAGACGGTTTTTATGGTGTGTGATTTTGTTACATATTAAATTTGCTTGCGATATGTTTTTTATCCATACATCTGGAGACATTAAGAAAAAAGGACAATTTAAAAAATGAATCAGGGTTGTTCTAGACTTTTCTGTGCTCTTCATTTCAAATCAGTAGCACTGCTTGGTAAAAACCTGTTAGCTTACATTAGAACCCTGCCTAATAACATGAGTACATGAGTATGTTTTCAGTGTTGATTGATTTAATTAAAAGTAATAAATGCGTTTTGTTGAAGCTTATATTGTTCTGTTTTATAGAAACACAAATAAGCAAAAATAAGAATTGAGAGGAACACAGTGTAATTGATGTAATTTCCCAGCAGCAATATTAATATGCAACACACATACACACTTCAGCACATTATTTATGCGGCCCAAGGAGGATCGCTTCCTTTTTGAGTCTTGGACCTCCCAAGGTTTCTTCCTTATAACGATTAGGGAATTTTTCCTTGCCACTGTTGCTCTAGACTTGCTTAATTTGGGATCGACCCTAGATATTAGAATATGATCTAAATTACAAAGCTGCTTTGAAACAATGCTCCATTATAAGCGCTATCGTAAATAATCCAGTAATTTAAATTCTGTTAAGATTTCCTTTATCAGTAAATGGGATGATTTGACCTACCTTACTGCCAAAGGCCAAAAGCTTCAGCTCTGACAGTAAACTGACATGTCTCACTTTCGTTAAACTTTCCTCTGCAGCAACAGAGATGCTTTTCAGCCTGTCATACTTACTGACACTTCAGCATTCTTCTTCCACTCTCTTCTTCTTCTGATTCAAATCTGTTCAACATTTAAGACAGATTTCTTCCTGAGCCTTTCACCTACACACACTGATATGTCATGCTTCCTCTCACACTCCTCCTTTGTCTCTCACTCTACTCTTCCCAACTTTAGGTTAATATGAGTTATTCAGGAAACCGGCATCTTCCCCTTGGTCTGTCTGTGCACGCTCAGTGGGGGTCCTGTAGATCAGTATTACATGCATAAATATTAGATGAGAGCAGGAGACTAGCTATTAATGCTTTTAGCGATCACGCCTTTACAGTAGTCCCCGTTGCTTCAGGGGAAAGAGGGAGCAAGGTGCACCCTGCTTAATTAGAATTGAGAAACTGAAGCAATCATATGCTAATTTTATGGCCTTGCTGAACAGACAGGATGACGGAATTGACAGTGTTGCTTCTGCGTACAGTATGTCAGAGCTTCACTCTGACTTTCTCCCATTTTTCTGATCTCTTAACACACACACTGACGTTAATGAGCTCAATACAAAACACGTAATCCATCACGGATGTGTCAAGTTAGTTCGTTCCAGGTGTTTTTCTTAAAAATATTGCTGCGATGCAAAATTCGGTCAAAAGATAGCTGTCGCCTTTCCAGTGCTGCCCGACCAACACAAGCATGTCTAGCGTTCCGGAGAATTAGTCTGTCAAAGTTGATTTAGGTCAGACGACGATATCTGCAATGTGAATTTTTTGTAATACGCAGCGGTACAAGGTGCAATCTTCCAGTCCAAATTCATAACAATAAAGCAGTAAGGTGGGCAGACAAACTATTTGATCTGACTGAGCAGTTATTCTATGTGACACAAACCATTTAGATTTCTCTTTGCTTCTTTTCTTTCTGCATTGCATGACAGAAATTGTATTTGGGCTCTATTTCCATTATACGCAGTTCCATTATACTTTTTATTGCTTCCTCAACCACACAAATTTTTATACTCCAAATTAAAAGAACTTGTTCAAAGAAGAGGCAGCAGAACTTCGAGACATGGTTGGACTATCAATGGTCTGATAGATAGACAGATACACAGACTGTAGTCCATCTGTTTCTCTACATACTTTGTTAGGCCCCTTTACTAATGGTCAGGACCCCACTGGTCTACCACAGATCAGGTACTGTTAGCGTAGCAAATTATTCTCAGCACTGGTGTTAGTCTGTTGTGCTGGTATGAGTGGATCAGACATAGCAGTGCTACTGGAGTTACTAGTAGACTGATAATGGTCCACCAACCAAAAATGTCCAGCCACCTGCATTCCATAGACAGCATCTTGTGAGCACTGAAGAAGGATTAGTGGATGACTAACACAAACTGACTAACACAAAGCAACAGATGAGCTACTGTCTCTGACTTTACAGCCACAAGAGCAATATGGTAGATGTGTCTAATACTGCACAGTGAGTGATCACAGCGTTTAAAATCTCCAGCAGCACTGCTGTATGTGATCCAATCCTGGTTCAGGGTCCTGACCATTATACAGGGTGGGCCATTTATATGGATACACTTAAATACAATGGGAATGTTTGGTGATATCAACTTCCTGTTTGTGGCACATTAGTAAATGGGTGTTGACCATGGTGGCCATTTTGAAGTCGGCCATTTTGGCCTACTTTATTATTTCCAAAGGGAAGAGGGTCATGTAACACATCAAACGTATTGAGAATTTCACAAGAAAAACAATGGTGTGCTTGGTTTTAACGGAACTTTATTCTTTCATGAGTTATTTACAAGTTTATGACCACTTATAAAATGTGTTCAAAGTGCTGCCCATTGTCTGGGATTGTCAATGCAACCCTCTTCTCCCACTCTTGACACACTGATAGCAACACCGCAGAAGAAATGCTCTCCCGATCTGACCCCCTTAGACTTTTATCTTTGGGGTCATCTGAAGGCAATTGTCTATGCTGTGAAGATACGAGATGTGCAGCATCTGAAACATCGTGTACTGGAAGCCTGTGCTAGCATTTCTTCTGCGGTGTTGCTATCATGGGTCAAGAGTGGGATAAGAGGGTTGCATTGACAATCCAACACAATGGGCAGCACTTTGAACACATTTTATAAGTAGTCATAAACTTGTAAAGAACTCATGAAAGAATAAAGTTCCGTTAAAACCAAGCACACCATTGTTTTTCTTGTGAAATTCTCAATGAGTTTGATGTGTTACATGACCCTCTTCCGACTTGAAATAATAAAAATGGCCGACTTCAAAATGGCCGCCATGGTCAACACCCATCTTGAAAAGTTTCCCCCCTGCCATATAGTAATGTGCCACAAACAGGAAGTTGATATCACCAACCATTCCCATTTTATGTAGGTGTATCCATGTAAATGGCCCACCCTGTAGAATAGAATAAAGGGCACTCTCAAAATATGTAGAGAAACAGATGGACTGCAGTCTGTAATTGTAGAAGGGCTAAAATGGACAGTGAATGTAGAAACAGGATGATGATTTTGGATGCTTCACTTGAATCAAGTGACGAAAATGTGATCAGTGTTAAAAAAAAAAAAATCAGCCTGTTATTAATGCGTTCATATTTTGACCGTGTTCCACATTTTTATCGGATTCGCCTCCACAGTTCATTCTTTATCTTGAGCAGGTTAGTAAAGAGTCACCATGTAGATGAAAGATGATATTCTCATTATATATTCATGTGCAATCAGTCTTATAACATCCTTATTTTCCTGCTAGACAGAATGATAATTACACTCTTTCAAGGACAAGTACGTAACATTAAATGCAAGGTCGTTTTCTGCTTTCATTAGAAAGAGATGATTACAGCAGCTCATCGTGTATCTTAATGTGGGTGTTATTCTTTCACCGCAGCATCAAACGGCATCTACCCAGCTCTTTAATTAATAAAGGCAAAAATCGCTTTCTCTCATTTTGTTTTTTCTCGCGCACGCTCTTGTCGGCGGGTGAAATGCTCGCGTTGTGATTGTTAATGCAGCACCCTTGGGCAGGGAATCAATCTCTGTCAGGCCTGACCTTTTCTTGCAGCAGCCTCAGTTTGATTGTAGTTTTTTAGAGAGACTTTTGAAGCAGACGTTCCTGGCGTTCAGGCTCACCTGTAGACAATGGTTATTGTGAGAAATGGCACTCTTGGGGTTGACCTAATGTGCTGGTTTGAGTGTGTACTCATTCTATTAGGTTCGCTAATTGACCAGGCAAGCTGTCGATGGCTGACTAAGGGATGATCTCATCCTTACTGTCACATGACCAACTTCTTGCCAGTATGACTCACACACAGACGCCCACCCCACACACACTCTTTGTATTTACCCCTCCCCAACATGCACTTGTCAGCCTCCACATTTCTTAGGGTTTCTATTGCTCAGTAGTTACATACACAATACAATCAGTCTATCATTAATGCTAACTAGGAAGTTAAGACATGAATAAAGAGTCTGTGATATGATGTAGTAGAGTTTACTTAGGCTCACTATTATTGCAAATAATGAGTTAATTCAGAGCCAAAAATCATGATCACAATAAAAGTATGATTGTATTGTCCTTCATTGTTTTAAGGTATTGTGCTGACAAAGCAGTCAATGTACTGGAATGTTGACCAGTAGGTCCAGGACCCTTAAACCCTTCAATTGAGCCTTGGAAGATTGTATCACTTGTGTGTTTGAATGTACAGTACTGTGCAAAAGTCTTAGGCCACCATTAGATTGGATATGCCATTGTTTTGCAATCATATAACGAGCATATAAGTATTTCTCAGTCTCTCTATTAGAATACAACCAGAAAATACAGTAAATTTGTACGCAGTATTCAAAAACTGAATATAAATCAGAAAACAACTGCTTCTATAGGCTACAGTGGCAATTATTTAGTGTGACCTCCCCTTATGCTTGAGCATTGAGCCTTCTGCAATCTGAAGAAGCTTGATCAGGATTGGTCTTTTTGGAAAGGCAGCCTAGAAGGCACTTTTTTGGAAGGCTCAAGTTTGAATTTTTTGGTTCAATATGTTACATATAGTCATATACCATTGCTAAAACAACAAATCTAATGGTGGCCTGAGACTTTAGCACTGTATTGTAAGTTTTGTTAGTTTTCAGACTGGAATGCATAGATTTCTGTTTTCTGTTTGAATCCAGCCCTGGCCGTTCTCCCATATCCTTCGACCATGAGATCGTCATGATGAACCATGTTTACAAAGAGCGCTTCCCAAAGGTAAGCCATACCTGATCATTGAGAAGCCATTTTAAATCCTTTACAAATATATGTATAGATTCGTCCCTGGATGCTCTTAAATTTGAATATGTTCAATGTGCTACTTAGCAGATGTAAGACTGAGTTTGGTTTTGAGACTGTGGTAGCCTACCAGTTAAGGTACTGGACTATGGACCAGAAGGTCCAGGGTTCAAATCCCACCTCTGCCAAGCTGCCACTGTTGGGTCCTTGAGCAAGGCCCTGAATCCACAATTGCTTGGATTGTAAGATTGTAGCAGTTAGATAGATAACGCCATGTGCTAAATGCTGTAAATGTCAATGTGTGTATCTTCTGCTGTCTACCTGAACTGTACTCAGTAACCTGTGCTGGTTTAACCATTGTCCCTGCAGGCCACGGCTCAGATGGAGGAGCGTCTGGCAGTATTTCTGTCCTCCTCAGCTCCAGACAAAGTCATGCCTCTGGCCGATGGGGTTTTGAGCTTCATACACCATCAGGTGATCGAGCTGTCCCGGGACTGCCTGGAGAAATCACGCGAGGACCTCATCACATCCCGCTACTTCTATGAGCTTCAAGAGAAGCTTGAGAAACTGCTAAAGGATGTGAGTACAACCAGGGAGTCATTGTGTGTGATGGGGCTGACAAACTAATTTTCCTTCCTTCCCTCAAACAAAGCCAATCTTGTCTGCATGTGATAGCAAAGCAGTTCGGGATGAAGGGTGTTTTTAGCTATACGCAGAAAGCACATTGTGTTAATTAAAATTTGATCTCAGAATTTACAAGCCAATGTCTTTCTTATATCATGTTTTTATCCCGACGAGTCCAGTCAGATCATCCATAGGCCAACTGTATGAACATAATTGTGTTTAAAATCTTCATGATTGCGTAATCCTGTACACGTTTCAACCACTCCTCTTTAGTAAAGGCTTGATCTGCAAAAAACATGGCCGGAACAGTGGAGTTTAATTTGGGATAAGTCCTGATGAGACCAAGGCATTTGAAAAGTTATGATGTGATTTCAAATAGGTGATGCCAAGTGATATTAATCATGATTTGGTACAAGGCAGTGTCCACAAAAAGCTGAGTCCTTGAGGAGCAAAGGTGGGCAGAGGATCTCCAGTTTATCAGCAAATGTGAGAGAAATTATTGATGTTTAAGAACAATGTTCCTCAAAGAAAGACTGGAATCAGGAAGGATATACAATTTAAATCATATATAAATCCAGTGAAGTAAAACGCAAACCTTTCAGTTGTGGTTTTTGGCTTAGCATGCTTACAGTTGGAGTTTGAGCCATGTTCGTAAGTTGAATGTGTCATTAACTGAGGAGTTTAATATATACTGTATATATCATAGCATAGGCCACCTTAAAACTCTTACTTTAACCTACAATCATTAACACAAAGCTTATTTATAATAAACTGCTGAACATTATTTATTGAATAATATATTGAAAGAGAAAAACAAAATGGTTAGTCCACTGGCACTTCTGCCCGGATGCCCAGCATCTGTGGGAAAATTCAGAATATGGTTTCTGCTGAATGTGTATTTATGTGCATTATCGGATTCCCATCGGAAACCGAACCGTCGTAAAACGTGTTGTAAAAATATTGGTTTCATACAAATGACAAACATTTTAAACACATAATTTAATTATTGTATACAGTTGGCCTATGGATGATTCGATTTGACTCATTTCAGGATAAAACATGATTTAGGAATGGCATTGGCTTGTAAATTCTGACATCATATTTTAATGAACACAGCGGTTTCGTTGTACAAGATCACACGTTCAGAGCGTGCTTTGCTATCATAATTGGTTCTACTGATTTTATCGGCTCTAATTTAAAGCAAAGCAAGGCTGGGTAGAAGTGGAACGTTTTCCCTGTTCGGTGTCTCAAACATCTGTGATTATGAAATGAATATGAAAATTTAGTGGCGGTTGTCAGTGAAATTTGTGCTGATAGTATTATTACGTATGATGAAAGGAAAAATCAGATAATCAGTCATCACTGTTATATCTTCATTCCTTATACAGCTCTGGAAAAAGAATTAAGAGACCACTCAATTTTCTTAAAATCAACATATCTACATGTACGGCAGCTATTCCATTCCAGTGTCTGATGAATTCCAACACAGACACACCTCATTCTACTTACTGAGCTACTGATTAGGTGATAACCTGAACCAAATCTTATTTATTGATGAAAAGTACAAGAAACATGCAATGTTATTGACATCTTGACTTCTGAACGTTCCTATGTTATAACATTATAGTGTTGTTTTATTAGAAGATGGCTATAAACTTGTTTTCTTTGTACAGTGGTACCTCAGTTCTTGTCATACATTTGTTCCAGAAGGCTTGTCGAGTATAGAGCAAATTTTTCCGTCTAGAAATAATGTAAACTGAATGAATCCATTCCAGACCCCCAGAAAATAGACACTGTATAAGGCAATATATGCATTAATGGAGTTGTATTGCACAGGTGCTCCCTGATTTATGGTGGGGTTACCTTCAGACAAATCCATCATAAGTTAATGTATCATGAACTGATGAGTTTAATATAGTCTGTGTGGTATCATAGCAGAGCCGACCTGATTGTTGAAATGACTTGTACATTTAATCTACAGTTGGTCAAAATCATTAACACAAAGCTTATTTTATTACAGGAAAGGGTTAAATCTCATGTAATTTAGTCAGTAATGGAGTGGCCGGGCCACTTAATGCCGATGTGCATACTTCACATTTTATTCGAACTTCGACTCCCTGACTTTAGTTTCGCTCTTAGATTTATCATCTACGCCGCCCAAGGAGGTTGGGTCCTTTTTTGAGTCTTGGTCGTCCCAAGGTTTCTTCCTAGAACTAGGGAGTTTTTCCTTGCCACTGTTGCCCTAGGCTTGCTCAATTTGGGATTGGACGTAGTTATTAGGAGATAATCTAAACTTGTAAAGTTGCTTTGAGACAATGCTCCATTGTAAAAAGCGCTATATAAATAGGGTGAAAGTGAAAAGTAAAAGCAAAACACGTACTCTTTTCCCGGAGGATTCAGTTCCTGTTTCCTTTCGGTTGGCTGTTAATCTTTTTAGGACTCATGAAGACTTATTTACACTAATAATACAGTACTGTAGATGAAAAAATAAAGAAAAACACAAACACATCGGAGATCTTCACTGAGCAAGGGCTGATGAGAATCTTGATCACTGTGTACTGAATCGCGAATCAAGAATCGTGAATCGAGTTTTACCTGGAATGAGTCACGCAGTTTGACTCATACAAGTTTAAGCAAGTGCACTGAGTACTGAGCAAGCGACGACAGTGGAGACAAATTGTTATAGCCGAAAATGCGTCGAGAACCGAATTTGACGAGTTCCGAGGTGGTCGAGAACCAAGGTATCTTTGTATTCTTAATGAAGTCTGAACACACTGCGTCTTTGTTATTTTGACCACTTACAGCAAATAAATGCTCTTGTCATTGCTGCAAATAAACCTTTTTATTTGGAATTCGTCAGTAATTTATAGAATAAAAAAAGTTCCATTTCACTCAAACGCATTCAGTATCTACAAATAGTAAAACCAAAAAACCTTATTATTTTACGTTTTTCCCAGAGCTGTATTCTCGGGTATTAGATTCTGTGTTGGAGCACAGTGAGATCATCGTGGCATGACTGAAGGTCATGCCTGTTAGGAGCAGGCTTGCTCTGGACACCTGTCATAGCTCTGTCATGGGTCATTCTGCTGATGTCTTGATTAGCTCAGTCACAGAACCAGTGGTGCTTTACTGGTTTTATGGCTCCCAGTGGTCCCGTTCGGATTGTTCTAAATCTTGTCTGTGTGTAAAAAAGGTACGTTTCACCGTCTCTATGTACAGGGTTGTGTATGTTGAGAGGGGGACGCATGAGCCTGATTTTAATTTCACGCTTCGCTAGCTACTGCTGGTGACGGATGACTCTTCCAAACATCCGGCAGGAGGGGTGTACGGCCAGAGAGAGATAGATGGTTTGATAGAGCTATGGAAAATGCTGAATCGGGGGGGAGGACGGGGTCAGGCTTTCCACTCTTTTGGTTGGCTGTATCTGACCAAGCCATCACAGATGCCTGTTGTCGATCCCGAGCCGGTGGAATGCTAACACGCAAACGCACACACGCTCGCCTCTCCGTCTTGGAATTCAGGCGAGCGAGGATGACATCACCTAGCCCAGGCTAATTGGCTGGCTTGGGTCGAGGTGGATTAGCGTGACAGGTGGGCTAGGCTGCCGTATAAAACGTGCGGTGAGCAGGTGTGCATGGGAAAGCACAATCTCGCTGGCTCCGAGGATGGCACGCGTCTCGTGGCAGAGGCGCCTGGAGGAAGAGGAGCTCCTTCAGCGCGTTCTGGAGCAATGGGAGTGGAGCAAGCTCCGATACGGCGAGGACCTTACAGTTGAGTTTGGTGCCGGTGCTCTTGCCGGATTTGTGGATGGGTTTTGGTTGAGTGGACAGGGGAGTTTGGTTGTGTCGACTCTCATTTCTCAGATCTCAGAGGTCATCGAAGCAGAACTAGGTGTGACGTTTATTAGTTGTGTCACGGGATGCTGCTGATTAGCTCTGGCGCACAATTACAGGTGCTTTACCTGACGTTATGGCTCCCACTGGTCCCATTTGGATTACTTGCTTGTGTATAGCTGCTGTGCGTGTCACTTTGTTTGTGAAAGTTGTGTAGGGAATGATTGGAACACACTGAAGGTATGTCTGATAACCTAAACCTAGAGTTTTGGATCTTTTATAGAGCTCGTTTCCCACTTCATGTGGTGAAGCACACTGAAACTACAACATGTCTAATAAGAAGACAAATGCAAACATTTCATCAATTTCAGTGCATCTAGTTGCTTCATTCGTTTACTGGGTTGCTGGTTTTTTGTTTTTTTTCCCCCAGCTGCAAGTGGTAACTGATTAAGTGTTCAGTCTTCTCCCCTCATCTTTCATTCAGGAGGTTAGAAAGGTCATGAGGAAAATCCCCAAAGGCAGCTATCTATTTTGAAATGACCAATCTCTATAGTTCAGGGTCCAACGGTGTCATCATTAGAAACCGCAGGAACCAATCTAGTTCCATGGTCGACCCACTGACCTGTCACTGTGACGCCCAGATTCTCATGAATCTTGGGATTTTGCGCCTGACCTCATACGTCCTAGGGCATTTTAAAAATCTCTCTCTGTGTCCATCGGTGGAATGGTCCAGGCTGTGTGGGTTTCGGTGCAACTTTCATTACCTGTATAAATTATTCAGAGGATGATTAGAAATCCTCTGGAGGCAGCAGTGCTGTCCGCTGTAGACAGCTCTATTGGCCTCAGCTCAGCCACTGTTTATTAACCACCCAGACTCTATTACACGTCCCTCTGCGCCGTTTCATCAACTCCCGGTTCCTCTCTAGCGCTGCTCCAACCCCTCGCTTTCAGTAACAGTACATGTTCTCCAATTTTTTATGTATTTATTTTGTTTATGTATCACTATTAAATGGGTTTACATGTTGACACACAGTAGTGCTGGGCTATATGGCCTCAAATCAGTATCATGATTAATGGAACATTTTACCTTGATGACGATTAATGAATGATTATTTTGTTTTGGGGGTTTTTCGTTGTTGTTTTTTTGCCCTCATAGTTCACTAATGAAAGACTGCATATCACTGCGAGTTTTAAATGACTTTAGGAAACACACAGATGAACTATTAATGGTTATCTATTGAATATTTTGACCAGCTGAGATCCTTTTGGAATTTGATAGGATTCATTATTTCCATTTTCTTGAATCTTTCAAAAAAAAGACCAAATTGAAATAATTGACATGGGCAAGATTACGTCAGTTAATCGCTCTGAATGTCGGTTTCGATTAATTTTCGATGAATTGCCCGGCCCTAACACACAGTGTGCCATTGCTCTATAGGGTTCTGTACACACACAAGTCTAGACAGTCTGCTCTCAGTAAAATAGATATAAGTACAAACACTAAGGCAGGCAAATCATGTCATGATTTCTCCCCCATCCCCCCCTTGTTTTATGGTATTTAGGCTCATGAGCGCTCGGAGAGTGTGGAGGTGACCTTCGTTACCCAGCTCGTTAGGAAGCTGATGATCATCATCGCTCGGCCTGCTCGGCTGCTGGAGTGCTTGGTAAGAAGCCCCATGTTCTATCAACCTTATAGTTATTCTTGGCATGTATGCGCAGTGCTAACTGTTTTCCTATAGTTAATGAGGCAGAGCAATAGGGTACAGCACAATCACAATGAAGAATCTCCTACATGCAAACCTACACAGTGAACCGAGACCAAACCGCTCTTCATCTAATAGTAACAATTTTGTTTTTGGTCGTAGTTTATGGATCCTGGTAAATGATACTTTAATGTTGTTTCTTCCACTCTTGTCAGGAAAGGGATTTGGGAATTTGTGTATATTGTGTCCTCCTGAGATGATATATAATGATACAATAGTTCAGTTTGTTATACTTAATTGAACAGTTGATAGACTGTAGATATAGACTTTATTTCCCATAATTATTAGTACTGTCCAACAATTAAAATGTATTTTTTTGCTTTTCTTGGAAAAGCGCTACTCAGCTACAAGTGGCCAATATAAGCCTCAATAACATGGTTTTATTTATGTCATAATTCAGTAAACACAAAAAACCCATTAGCAATTAACAGAACTATACCATTTTAATACAAAATATTCATTGTTTATATTAGGACCTGCATGTGTAAGCTGTTAGCTCGTGTGCCAGGCATGTTGTCAAACTGCACAGTTAATCTATACTCTGCTGTCATACAAATATAAGCCATATAAATAAGTCTCACGATGTGCTTGCAGCTCTGTTCCCTATAGGCTAATGGTGCCATGTGTGATTTTTAGAATGTACTGTATAGTGGTTATGGGATCATCCCATAAGTGCAGGTGCCTCACGTGGTCAAGTCATGTAAATGAGATTAACAGCATTAAATAAAATTATCTAGATTAAAGTTATTACCAGTATAGCCTGATTTATATTCAGAGCTTACTGTTATATACCTGTATTGTTTCTTAGCCAGTCCACTGTGGTGTGTTTGTGACTGTGACACTGGCAACTGGTGGTCTTTAAATAGGGGAAGCAAAATATGTTTGCGATTATGTTTAGCAATTCTGTAATGACCATATATAACATTGTTGAACGATTGGTTAAAATTTTCAAATTTGGATTCATCACTCCATAATACGCTTTTCTACTGATCTTCATTCCACACATTGTGTGCTTTGGTATATCTTAGCCTTTTCACCCTGTTCCCCTTCCGAATAAGTGGTTTCTTGGCTGCTACCCTTCCAAAAAGACCTTTCCTGATCAAGCTTCTTTGGACTGAAGAAGGGTCAACTTGGCATCCCGGTGAAGCTGCCAGATGCTGCTACTAAAGCTGCTTAATACTTGCAAATGCAGCCTATCGAAGCAGATTTTTCTGTTTTTGGTTCTTTTGTTTTTATTTTTTTAATGCTACATAAAAACATTTCCTGTAGTGTCTGGTTGTATTCCAATAAGGAGAGTGAGAAATATTATATATAGTCATTTTAGCAATGGTATATCTAATCTAATGGTGGCCAAAGACTTTTGCACAATACTGTATAATTGAAACATGGTTTTGTTCAGTTTACATAAATGAAATGTTAGAGGTCTTATATTGTCAGTGTGAGACAAAAATACATGAATGTAGAAGAGATGTATGTGTGAACCTTGTACATTGACTTTGTAGCTCTAGTGCAGAATTTGAATCTTTTTCCAAACCATTGCTTTAATTTTCCAAATTTGATGTTAATTAATTAGAACAAAATGCATATATAAACATGACACACACTGAACTGAGTCTTAGCCCAAGTACAACTCTTATAGTGTCAAAAGTCTCAGCCAGCACAGGATGATGAACCCTGAGTTTTGTTATGTTCAGAGTGTTCTGGCTTTGTTTTTGAATTTATCCAAGTTTCATTCTAAACTGGACAGGCTCCATTCTATTTGTTTTCTGTAGGAATTTGATCCAGAGGAGTTCTATCATCTGCTGGAAGCTGCAGAGGGCCATGCTAAGGAAGGACAGGGAATCAAATCAGACATCCCTCGCTACATCATCAGCCAGCTTGGCCTCACCAGGGATCCCCTGGAAGGTAGGGTCAAGTTCCTCTTTCACAAGAGCCCAATACTTTATAGTACATTTAGTTTAATATTCAAGTGAACACTGTACTACATGCAGTGGTGTATTTTATGTATTTCTGCATAAATATGACCTAAAATAATATCAGGTGTTTCACACAAGTCATAAAAGTATGTAAGGAGAACCCAATTAAACAAATGAGACAAAATATTATAAGAAAATGTGAAAATCCTGTTTCATTTTCTGTCCTGTTTATGCAGAAACATTATTATCTAAGCACTGCTATATCTGCTCCCCTGCAACCTCTCATTGCTTTGTCATCTCTGCAGAAATGGCCCAGCTGAGCAGTTATGACAGTGGAAGCCAAGAAACTCCTGAGACAGAAGACTCTTCGGACGCGAGCCAAGCTGTATGTTGAAGACAAACAACACCACTTGAAATAATTGAAGGAATATTACTGCATCTGTAACCTTGAGTATTGAGTTCTGACAACAAACATTAAAAGTTACTCCAACTATGCGCAGTTTAACTATCATGTTACATTCTGTGAAACGGGTCGTTGATTGATATGGATGTTGACCAGACAAAAGCCTAGTCAGATGGTCTTTTGTAAGCTACTGTACTATAAATGTAAAGGGTATTTTCACAGAAAAACTGTCTTTAAACAATAAGTACATACATAAGTGGAAGCCTGAACTGTTACACTCATGTTAAACCTTTTGTAAGGTATGGAAATTCAGAAAGATGTCATGTACTTACGCACTTAAGAGTGTGGTATAATGGACCTGATACTTTGTTTGATAGAAGCTAAAAATGCATTGATAGACTGTAATACAAACAACACAGAAGATCAGCCAGATGAGACCGAGACTAGACAGGTAGTGGGGGAACAATCTAAGGAGTACTACTAACAATAGGACAGGCACTTACACTTACCAATGCCATTTACAGCATGTTACAAATGAGCAAAGTCCTAGACACAAACGAGAGTAATTCGCAACGTATCAATCAAGATAGAACAGTCTCTAGTCTGAACGCGAGTTAACTAGCAAGAGAGCAGACGACTGGTAAGGTATGTAGTTTTAAACTAACGCTCTACTCGTGGCTCCTTGTCGATGATTGGCTGTTGTTTAAGGCCGCCACATTTAGAGACTTTTTTATTTCCAGTTATAATTTGTAAGACCTCGGTTGTTAAAGTGAACGGATTTTCATCGGACGGTCATTAAACGGCGTGTATTTAATGAGTTGTTAGGATGAGGTAGGCAAATCTGTTTTTCAGTTGTAGTCCACATGCACTTCAGAGACAGTAGATAAAGATTAGGTTGAAAAACATTGGTGTAAACCATTTAAGATTATTGTTTTCAGTTTATGGGTCGACTTAGCAAGTGAACTGTGGTACTGTTTCCTCAGAGTCGAGGTGCAACAGTTCAGCCACCCCAGCCTCAGCCTAAATCCAAAACTCCGAAAGAAGAAGACTTTGAGACCATCAAACTAATCAGCAATGGTGCTTACGGGTACGACTTCAAGAACTTAATTTTAAGTTACTGCATTGCCTAGAGAAGCGTTAATATTAAATCCAGCGCAAGTAAGTAGTATCTAATTACTTCGATGTTTTCTGCCTCCACAGTGCTGTATTTTTGGTGAGGCACAAGGAGACGCGTCAGCGATTTGCCATGAAGAAGATCAACAAACAAAACCTGATTTTGAGGAACCAAATCCAGCAGGCGTTCGTGGAGCGGGACATCCTTACCTTCGCAGAGAACCCGTTTGTTGTGAGCATGTTCTGCTCCTTTGAGACACGCAGACATCTCTGCATGGTCATGGAGTATGTGGAGGGTAAGACATGCAGATTGATGTTTATACATTTTTCTGAAGCAGCAGAACTATTTACAGTGGGGCAAAAAAAGTATTTAGTCAGCCACTGATTGTGCAAGTTCTCCTACTTAGAAAGATGAGAGAGGTCTGTAATTTTCATCATAGGTACACTTCAACTATGAGAGACAAAATGAGAAAAAAAATCCAGGAAATCACATTGTAGGATTTTTTAAAGAAATTCAATTGTAATCATGGTGGAAAATAAGTATTGGTCATAATAACAAAAGTTTAACTCAATACTTTGTTGGCAATGACAGAGGTCAAACGTTTCCTGTAAGTCTTCACCAGGTTTGCACACACTGTAGCTGGTACTTTGCCCCATTCCTCTATGCAGATCCCTCTAGAGCAGTGATGTTTTGGGGCAACACGGACTTCAACTCACTCCACACATTTTTCTATGGGGCGGAGTTCTGGAGACTGGCTAGGCCACACTCCAGGACCTTGAAATGCTTTTTACGGAGCCACTCCTTCGTTGCCCAAGCGGTTGTCTTTGGGATCATTGTTCATGCTGGAAGACCCACAGCCAGGTTCCATCTTCAATGCTGTCACTGATGGAAGGAGGTTTTGGCTTAAAAATCTCACGATACATGACCCCGTTAATTCTTCCCTTAAACATTCCTCCCTTCCCTTCCCTTCCCCTTTGCAGAAAAACAGCCCCAAAGCATGAGGTTTCCACCCCCATGCTTCACAGTAGGTATGGCAACAACTCAACATTCTCTTACTCCAAACACGGCGAGTTGGAGTTTTTTTTTTTTACCACAAGTTCTGTTTTGGTTTCATCTGACCACATGATATTCTCCCAATCCTCTTCTGGATCATCCATATGCTCTCTGGCAACTTCAGACGGGCCTGGACATGTACTGGCTTAAGCAGGGGGACACGCCTGGCACTGCAGGATCTGAGTCCCTCTCGGCATAGTGTGTTACCGATGGTAGCCTTGTTACTTTGGTCCCAGCTCTCGGCAGGTCATTCATCAGGTCCCTCCGTGTAGTTCTGGGATTTTTTGTTCACCGTTCTCATGATCATTTTGACCCACATGATGAGATCTTGCGTGGGGCCCAGATTCGAGGGAAATTATCAATGGTCTTGTATGTCTTCCATTTTCTTACAATTGCTCCCACAGTTGATTTATTCACACCAACCCTGCTTCTTGCCTATTGTAGAGTCACTCTTCCCCAGCCTGCTGAGGTCTACAATTTTCTTCCTGGTGTCCTTCGACAGCTCTTTGGTCTTAGACATGGTTTGAGTTTGGAGTCTGACTGTTTGAGGCTGTGGACAGCTGTCTTTTATACAGATACCGAGGTCAAACAGATGCCATTAATACAGGTAACGAGTGGAGGACAGAAGAGCTTCTTAAAGAAGTTATAGGTCTGTGAGAGCCAGAAATCTTGCTTGTTTGTGGGTGACCAAATACTTATTTTCTGCCATAATTTACAATTGAATTCTTTAAAAATTCTACAATGCGATTTCCTGGATTTTTTTTCTTCTCATTTTATCTCTCATAGTTGAAGTGTACCTATGATGAAAAATGCAGAGCTCTCTCATCTTTCGAAGTAGGAGAACTTTCACAATCAGTGGCTGACTAAATACTTTTTAGCCCCACTGTGTGTGAAATATATATATACACACACACACTTCCTTTTTCCTGTCTATGCTAAATGAACATACAGTTTTAGAGAAATTGTTTTATTTATGTTCAGGTGGGGATTGTGCCACCCTGCTGAAGCACATTGGCGCTCTGTCTGTGGATATGGCACGCATGTACTTTGCTGAGACGGTCCTGGCCCTGGAATACCTGCACAACTATGGCATTGTGCATCGTGACCTCAAACCCGACAAGTGAGCTCACATATACATCAGAGTTTAGTAACTTCAGACCGTTCTGTTATTTAATTCATGAGCTGTTCACTTTGGCGCCCTGTTTGAAGTCGTTTCAGGTTGTCACACACAGTGATGCATGATCAAATGCACTATAAACAATACGTCACACTATGTCTCCTTTCCCATTTCAGTCTTCTTATCACATCAATGGGACACATCAAACTGACAGACTTTGGTCTGTCTAAAATAGGCCTCATGAGTCTCACTACAAACTTGTATGAGGGCCACATTGAGAAAGATACCCGTGAGTTCCTAGACAAACAGGTAATGGCCTTTAGTCCGAGTATCAGTCTGAGTTTCTCTGTGCTTTTGCTCTTGTGGATATTTCATTACCTGTTTTCCTCACAGGTATGTGGGACACCTGAGTACATTGCTCCAGAGGTGATTCTCAGGCAAGGGTACGGGAAACCTGTTGATTGGTGGGCCATGGGAGTCATTCTGTATGAGTTTTTGGTGGGCTGTGCTCCTTTCTTCGGAGACACCCCCGAGGAACTGTTTGGACAAGTCATCAGTGGTGAGTGGCTTGCTTTGCTATTTGCCTTTTTATTTATTTCATTTATTTTTGCATATTCAATTGGTAAGTCTGTTGGATATAGAAAAGGCAAATTTCTGCACCTCTAGTTTTGAAATGTGTAAAATTAATATTTATATTTTAACTTCTTAGATATTTATGCCTGTTTGAAGTATTTATAGGTTTTCTGAATGAATCTGTCTATACATTTGTTTGAAGTTTGTAAATGATGTGGTGCTGAAGCTTGCTCTAACAAAAATGAGGATGATGTTTGTAATACAGTTAAGGGTGGATATAGAGTGATGAGCAAATGTCTTAGGCCACCATTAGATTAGATATGCCATTGTTTTAGAATGGAGTAATGACCATTTGTAATTATTTCTTAGTCTCTTTATTAGAATTCAACCATAAATATAGGACATTTGGCGAAAATGAACTCTTATGGTTTTTGGAAAGGAGGTTACACACAAATAAGTACCATTTAATTAAAATTTGTTTATTAATATGCTTGTTTTCCTTTTATTTTATATATAAAACGCTGAGGTGCTGGATTTGGAGATTTGTGTTCATTGCTGTTGTCAATCAGCATTTGGCTGCACCAAGTACGGTTTAAAAAAAACAAAAAAAAAAAAAACCTAAAAATAAGGACCTCTTGAGCTATGAAAAACACGACTGGTCGACTAGTACAGATTACTAGCCGTGCAACCCCTAGTGCATAGTGCACTAAGAAGGGGATAAACTCTTAGTCCAAGCTGCATATGGTGTTCTGTGACTGTGGTGGCCTAGCGGGTAAGGTACTGGACTATGGACCACAAGGTCCAGGGTTCAAACCCCACCTCTGCCAAGCTGCCACTGTTGGGTCCTTGAGCAAGACCCTTAACTCACAACTGCTTGGATTGTAAGGTTGTATCAATTGTAAGTCCCTCTGGATAAGGGCGTCTGCTAAATGCTGGAAATGTAAATGTAAATGTTCTTGCAATACATAGGGAGTATGTAGTGCACCATACAATCATACCACATTGAGTCACTTCAATCACTTTTCTTCCCCATTCTGATGCTCGCTTTGATCTTCGGCAGGTCGTCTTGGCAGTGCCTACATGCCTAAATGCATCGAGTTGGCTTACGATTGGCTGGTTAGATATTTGCTGTAACAAGTAGTTGAACAGGTGTACGTAATAAAGTACGCACATTAGTATAGAACCAGGGGGTGTCTTTATGCAATGAGTTTTGGAATAGCCCTTTTCATTCTGTTCTAGACTAATCTTTTAGACATGTTAGTTGAGGTCTCTTTCCTCTTGGCCGCAGACGAGATCATTTGGCCTGAGGGAGATGACGCCCTGCCTCCAGAAGCTGAAGACCTCATTTCGAAACTGCTCAGACAAAACCCATTGGAGCGACTGGGAACAGGTGAGCGCGCAACATTGTCAGAAAGTCTGAGCCTCTAATCTGTTTTCCTTCTGTTGAAATGCATGTACACGTGTCTGGCATTCTACTTTGAGGTGGTCTGATATAGAACTTTGTTTTTCTGTATCGTTTTTGATGTTGTGTTTGATCGTGTTTATTGTTTTGTCTGTGTGGAGAAGGATTTCAGGAATCGCAGTGAGAAAGAGAGACTACTTTGAGGACACATGAGACCTAAACTCACTGAACGCAATCTAACACTGTGTCTTTAGGGAGTGCGTTTGAGGTGAAGCAGCATCGGTTCTTCACTGATCTAGACTGGAACGGTCTTCTGAGGCAGAAAGCCGAGTTTATTCCGCAGCTCGAGTCTGAGGATGATACCAGCTACTTTGACAGTAAGCCTGCCACTTTTTTATCAGAAACATGAGTAAACAAGGCTACACTTCTTTGGCATATTCTCAGAGAGTGGGTGATTTTAATGCGTACCCTATCTGCTTAGCTCGCTCGGATAGGTATCACCATGTAGACTCTGAGGAAGAGGATGACACAAATGATGATGAGCACTTGGAGATCCGGCAGTTTTCATCTTGCTCCCCACGATTCAACAAGGTACAGTGGATACAATCAGTAACTCTTGTACTGCCATTACGTCCTTATCCAGAGCGACTTACAACATTTTGCAGAGAAAATTGGACATTTAATACAGTGCAGAAAGCAGCCCATGTAAAATGGAGGTACATGAAGACGATCCTCAGAGTTAGTAGAGGACAACAAGATGGTGATAAGACACTGGTAGTCCTTGTGACTAAGGTCTTTGAGCAGTTCTTTTTGAGTGCTGGGGTGTTTCCACTTATATGTTTACATGTAAATGAGTCTCAGATTATCTGAAGTGGTTTGAGAGATGGGATTTAGTTGCAGGATCAGGTGCAAACAGTTTCCTAAAGCATTTTCCTAAGTAGCATCATCCTCAGTCAAGTCATCTTTTGGTGTGTTTTTGTTACAATCAGGTGTACAGCAGTATGGAGCGTCTGTCTCTGCATGAGGAGAAACGTACTCCTCCGCCTACCAAACGCAGCCTCAGTGAAGAGGGTGCAGAACGGCTCGACAGTCTGAGCAGCCTCAAATCTCGGGACCGCAGCTGGCTGGTGGGATCACCTGAGATGTACGTGCCACTCTTTACAATTGAATCACTGGTATTCCCTCGATAATATTAACAACAAAAAACAGATTTCGGCAATGACGATTTCTCTTGACAGCTTGCTGCGAATATAGCTGTTTGTTTAACGACTGTCCCATAAGGTGCTTATAATTTAATCCAAAATTAGACCCAAAACTTACACTTGTGGGTAACAGTATGAAGCTTGCTTGGTACAACAGCCTTCACTCTTCTTAGAGGGCTTTCCATTAGATTTTGGAACATGGCTGTAAAGTTGGGCACAGATGTTGGCACAGAGTTAGAGCTGCACCAATCCCAGTTTTTCCTCTTTTGCTATAGATTCCAATACCTGAACTCTGGGTATCGTATTTATGGTATTAAATAAATGCAGTACTGTGCAAAAGTCTTAGGCCACCATTAGATAAGATATTTCAAACCTAGTTCTGTCAAATGAGTAACATATTGGATAATGATATATAGTTAAATAATAGTGGTTGACACAAAAAAAATATTTTTTTATGTAAAAAAATAATTGGGCACAAAAACAAATATACTATTCGGAAGAAAATCTGAGAGATTTATTTAATCATACTGTGCCTGTAGATAGTTTAACATTCTTACAGCTGATAAGAATAAGACACGTATCATAACCAAAACGTTTGTATTTATGTAACTACAGTATGCCAACGATCTTAATCTTTTCTTTAGAGTAGATTCTTAATCTTTTTGTTTTTTTCTTTAATAAAATAAAGTTATGAGTAGTTGTCCAAGCATTTTTGGAACGTGTTGCAGCCCAGAAGTGCAGTAATGTGTGTTTATTAACAAATGGAATGAATTTGAACAGACAAACCATGAATCTTGGGTTCATACTGTCTGCAATGAAATACAAGTCAATGTAGTTATTATTACTGTTGTTAATATACTGTTTCTGAACTTGCACCCTCAGCTTGCGCAAACGCCTGTCTGTATCGGAGTCCTCGCACACTGAAAGCGACTCCAGCCCTCCTCTAACAGTGCGGCGCCGCTGCTGCTCAGCCATCATCGAGATGCCTCGATTTGCCATCTCCAGCGAAGAGGAGAGTGCCAGGAAGACCCCGTTGAGGGTTCAGCGCAGTGACGAACTCCCCTCCTCCATCCCAGAACTCCCAGTGGAGAGGGAGCTCAGACTGGATGAGTCTCCCACCACACCGGGTTCCACCTCCAGCCAGGCCACCCGTGGCACTCTGACACGTCAGTACTGTGTTTTATTATGCAGACCTGAAATACAACAAATGGACAGACAAAAAACACTAGTAAGAAGGCACATAATGGGCTCGGGCTGAATTTGTACTTGTTGTGTGTGTAGCTGGAAGCGGCGGTGAGGTCACAGATCGAGCGTCTCCTCGCAGCAGCACCGAGGGAACAGAAAGCTCAACCCCTAAAGCCATCAGCGATCTGGCCGCACGCCGAGCTCGCCACAGACTGCTATCTGGAGATTCAGAGAAGCACACATCACGGCCTCTTAACAAAGTCATCAAGTCAGCCTCAGCTACCACACTCTCACTCATGATCCCATCAGGTGAGAACATGACTGTGTGCAAAAGGGCTCTCAATGCTTGTTTTACTCACAATGCTGTATGCATTAGAAGAATAATAGTATCTCCCACAACAGCAAAGCTACCTTCTGAATGGTACAACCTTTACTCCTTGGCTATGTGAATTCTGGCAGATAATACTGTCTAGCAGAGTAGTTGCTTTTTTAACCCAGTAGTAGTGTTTACTGTGCTGTATAATCAGGTATTTGCGCAAGAATTAGTGATAGTGACTTCTGCTTTTTGTATCCTGTATCGTCTGCTGCAGAGCACCATGGAGCATCTCCTCTGGCCAGCCCCATGTCTCCTCACTCGCTGTCATCCAACCCGTCATCTCGGGACTCGTCTCCCAGCAGGGACTTATCACCCGCTGTCTGCAACGTCAAACCTGCCATCGTTATCCACCGAGCGGGCAAGAAATATGGCTTTACGCTGCGTGCCATTCGCGTCTACATGGGAGATACTGACATCTACACCGTACACCACATGGTCTGGGTGAGTTAGTCTTCAAATATAGGCTGTAAACAGTGGCAGTGGGCAATATGGGCAAATCACTGTATATAGTCATTTTGGGAGAATTTGTTATTTAAAAATGGGTAAAGAAATTAAAAGGGCATTTATTAGCATATCACTTAATGATATCACTTGTCACTTAGTTTGTTGGATTGCATGTTAACTGTAAAGTAATGAATTTGTCTACTCACTTGCTGTAGCATGTGGAGGAGGGAGGACCAGCTCATGATGCAGGTTTGAGAGAGGGAGACCTCATCACACACGTTAATGGAGAGCCAGTGCATGGGCTTGTCCACACTGAAGTCGTTGAGCTCATCCTCAAGGTACAGACACTTTCTCTTACACTGTTACTGAGTAATATGAGAAAATGCTTCTAAAATTTGCTTTCTTTTCATGCAGAGTGGTAATAAGGTGTCCATCTCTGCCACACCCTTTGAGAACACCTCCATAAAGGTTGGCCCTGCCCGTAAAAGCAGCTACAAGTCAAAAATGGCCCGGCGCAACAAGAAGACCAAAACCAGAGAAGGACAGGACAGGTGAAGCTCGGTATTAATATCAGTGTGAGCAAAAGGATTGTGGTGGCTTAGCAGTTAAAGTACTGGACTTTGGACCAGAAGGTCCAGAGCTCAAATCCCACCTTCTTGAGTAAGGCCCTTAACCTGTAATTGCTTGGATGGTAAATGTATTAGTTTTAAGTCACTCTGGATAAGAGCGTCTGCTAAATGACTAAATGTGATAAATATAAAGTATAAATATTATCTGATGTTTGGACTGTGGTAGCTTTTTGGATTGTAATCTTACAATCCAGTTGCTTGGATTGTAAGATTATACCAGTTGTAAGTTGGATAAGGACGTCTGCTAAATGACTAACTGTAATGTAAACAATAGGGGTCTAATAATACACTGTGACACGATGTATCTCGATGCAAAAATGGGACGATTGATCGTCAAGTTGGATTTTGCGTTCTTGTTTATTACGCCATCTAATGCAATTGTATATTTTGAACACCAGAGGGCCTACTTTATGCTCATCGACGCATGTCCCATTGTCACTGATAATTTCTTAATTTCTTTAAATTGCAGAGGACTAGAGATTCTTTAGGTTTAGATTTTTATATAAGAAAAGTACACTCTATTTTAAATTAGTATTCTTCAGAAATAAAGGAATGTTTTCACTCGATTATTTAACATATGGTGAGGCTACAATAGAGCATTTTATTTACAATTTTAAACCTGTTTCTAATAAATTCTTTTAAATGCTTTTTAATAGCCTTATACAATAAAGTGTGCTTTGTGTTGCATTGTGTATGTTTCAGAAATAAAAAGGAATGCATTTTATCAAATATAAAATCAAAACAAATCTGTAGCCGCTCAGCGGTTAAGGAGCTGAGCTACTGACCAAAAGGTTGAGGGTTTTACTCACAGCCCTTAGAACCAATACTATCGTACAAAGGTACCAATCAAGCAATTGAGTGTAAGGTGCCTTGCTCAAGGGCCCAATATTGGTACCATTGTAGGATTGTATCGATTCTAAGAGTTTCTGGATAAGCAGGTCTGCAAGATGATGAAAAGTTTACTTGTCCCCTGGATCCTATCTGTTCATTTTAGCAGCGGATTCTCTTTGACTTTGATTTGCCATGTGCAGATTTATTAGTTCTTGGGTTTTTTTGGGGTTAGATTTGTAAAACTACAGAAGACTTAACACCTTGTCTTCATGAATTCAGTCAAATATAACTGCTTTCTTTATAATTGTCTGGATTTGTGTGTTGGGGTATTCATGCAGCAAGAAGAGGAACTCCCTGTTTCGGAAGATCACCAAGCAGGCGTCACTTCTGCACACGAGTCGCAGTCTGTCGTCTCTGAACCGCTCGGTGTCGTCAGGCGAGAGTGTACCTGGCTCTCCCACACACATGTCCCCTCGCTCCCCGACACAGGGATACCGCTCAACGCCGGACTCGGCTCATTCTGGTAAAGCCTTCTTCATGCTGATCTGTAGTATAAAACCAAAATCTAATCCAGATAAGATTTATTTTCATAGTATTTACTTTCAGTGCTGTAAAAATGCATAGCGGTTGTTGATTTTTATTCATTATCATCATGTTCAGAGCTGGTTTGTGTTATTGTGGTGCAATTATTAGGGCATCAGCAGCTTTGCAAATGTATATTGGTAAATTTCTATGTGCCATATGTTATGCTACCTATTGCTATAACATTCTGTAGGCTTGTACTGCATAAAATAGTGCAATATGGTGCTTAGATAATTTAGTTCTGTGCTTTTAGTATTGAATTAATGTTTTTTTTAATGCTAGATCAGGGGTCTTACTCATTTCTTTCAAGAAGCCGCATTTGCTAAATTTGCTGAGGGCCAAAACATCAAACAATGGCTAAACATTACACTCTTAAATTAAAAATAAATTATTTAACTTTGTAATAATTCAATGTGTCTATCCAGTGCTGCTAAGCAAATGTAACAGTGCTTTAATGAAAACTGCGTAGTATTAGTTGCCACTGTTTCATTGCAGTTTGAGTGCAATTAAGTCAACTAGTGACTTAGGTCACTAGTACATGAAGCCACGTAAAGCTTTTTACTTATAAATGGGGAGAAAAAAGCTTAACGTAAGATTATTACTTTTAAGTTTCAAAAAGATAAGATATATCTATATTAAGATATACTTCATACTTAAATATTTGGCACATTTTTTAAAATTGTATTGAAACTTGGAATCGTTAAGAACCGGAATCAATAAGCAGAATCGGAAACAGAATCTGAATCGATAAAATGCAAAGATACCCAACCCTACTTAAGAGGATAGTGTCAAACAAAGCAGTACTATTTACAATAGGACAGGCACATACACTTATGAACTCCATTTTCATTACATTTACATTTACAGCATTTAGCAGACGCCCTTATCCAGAGCGACTTACAATTTATATATTCTTACAATCCAAGCAATTGTGGGTTAAGAGCCCTGCTCAAGGACCCAACAGTTGCAGCTTGGCAGAGGTGGGATTTGAACCCTGGACCTTCTCGTCCATAGTTCAGTACCTTAACCGCTAGGCTACCACAGTCCATTTACAGCTATTGTTGTTGCTAATCATCTGTATATTTTCAAAGTTGCGGAAAGTCATACACACAAACACGAGTAGCTTTCACAAAGTCTCTAAACACTTCAACCAAGTTAGAACAGTCTCTAGTCCAAACGTGAGCTAACAAGCAAGCGAGCCCACGGCTGGTAAGGTAGTTACACACTTACATACACACAAGATATAATTCTGCTCTTAAACTCCCTCCTGCCTGTGCATCCACACTGTTGATTGGCTGTTTACGGCCCAACGTCCAGAGTTATGACATTTTTAATTCATATTATAAGTTATTGGTAAGACCTCATTCATTAAAGTGAATACCTGTATAACCTGATTGCGATTGGAAAAACATGTAAATCATACAAATCAATGCAAGTTTGTGGCTGGTGACAAAGTTACTGCTTTGAAATGCAAATGTCGACTCAAAGTTGTTGTTTTTTTGCTGCAGTTGGGGGAAATTCATCTCAGAGCAGCTCTCCCAGTTCCAGCGTGCCCAACTCTCCTGCCAGCTCTGGCCAGATCCGGCCCAGCTCCCTGCATGGCCTGGCTCCGAAGCTGCAGCGCCAGTACCGCTCCCCTCGGCGCAAGTCTGCTGGCAACATACCCCTTTCGCCGCTGGCCCGTACTCCCTCACCAACGCCACAGAGCACCTCCCCCCAACGCTCTCCTTCTCCTCTGGCCAGTCATGCACTCCTCAGCTCGTCCATTGGCCAGTCCTTCCCTGTCAAACTACACTCCTCTCCTCCGCTGGTGCGACAGATTGCTCGGCCAAAGAGCGCCGACCCTCCTCGCTCCCCTCTTCTCAAACGTGTTCAGTCAACCGAAAAGCTCTCATCCTCTCTGTCCTCGTCCTCCTCGTCACCGTCTCCGTCCACGACTGCTGAGAAGAAGCTGCCTGTTGGTTCTGCTCGCAAGCACAGCCTGGAAATCTCCCATTCTGAGTTTAAGAAAGAGATGCTTCAGCGGGAGCCCAGTTTGCAGAGCCTTCAAGAATGTGCAAGTGAGACAATTCTGGGAGGTAGAGTTTCCCCAGCGGAGAAAGGCACTCTGCTGAAACCCTTGGCCCGTAAGCTCGGACGCCAGGAAGGCTCGGATTCTGCCACTGGTTCTTTGGGACTAGCTCCCGGGAAGAGCAAGTTGAAGGACAAGCTGTCTGCTATCAGGCAAGACCGTGCTGAACGCAGAGAGTCTCTGCAGAAGCAGGATGCCATCCATGAAGTGGATTCATCTGAGGATGAGACAGATGAGGGCTCAGAGGACAGTCAGGATGGACGCAGGACAACCTTTGCCCCTCCTAGCCACGTGCTCCGACCCACAACTGTGATAGGATCCCCTAGTAATATCAGAACAGGGCCTGCTGCATTGTCTGCTTTGTCTCTAATCCCTACCACAGCCTCTCAGCCAGGTTCAACTCCACTCAGGCAGGGCCTTCAGACTCAACAAATAACTCAAACTGAACTCCCAGCGTTGGCGCAGCCACAGGCTGAGGCCAGGGCCTTAGAGCTGGAGCCCTGTCATACGAGGACATCTACTCCCTCTACTCCCACTGCTGCCTCTACCTCAGCACTACCAGAAGCTTTCAGTGAAAGAGGAGGGAAGGGTCAAGATTGTGTGTCTAGCAGTAAAACAGCAACTCCTCCACCCAGCACTTTCTCAACTCCTGGTAGTGCATTTACCACTGTCAGCAAGGACCTCTTTCTTAAACCTGCAACTCCCCCACTAATCCGGAGAACCACCAAAGTGAGTAGCAAGCAGGAGCTCAGCACAGTGTCGACCCCGACCCAGGAATCCCCACTCTCTTCTCCATCCAATGGAGGCATCACTAAGCAGATGAAGGAGGCTGACAACCGTAGACAAGCAGCCGCTGCTGCAGCCGCTGCTGCCTCTGTACCCTCCTCTGCAACCACCTCCATAGCTGCTGAGAGTGGTGTGGATAAAGTGGTTTCCCAGCTGGCCACAGTGGCCAAGAGTGTGCTTGGACCAGTAAAGCTCAACATCCCAGGGAGCAAGGAAACCCATGACAAGAACATAGACTCAAGGTCCCAGGCAGACTCTCTACACCCAAAGAGCAAAGAAACTCATTCAGACAGTTCTCGTTCTCCCGGAACGTCAAACGTTGCTTCGGCCTCGCAAACAGGACGACAATCTGAATCACTCCCTAGACCATCAACTGCCAAATCTGAGCCAGCCTCAACTTCTCAACGACCACTTCAGGAGGTTCAAGAAGCTTCAAAGAAGCCATCTACCCCCAAAGACTGCTCCTCGGCTCCTCGAGGAGATCTCCACAGGAGGCTAGAAACTTCATGGAGCAGTGCACCCCAGAGGCCTAACCCTGAAGCACATTCCCAGAACCAGGCCAAACCCACCCAAGACAAATCCAACAAGAAAACATAGCAAGCAGCCTTGCATCGCTAAAATACATTTCTTAAGGCATGCATGCTTTAAAAACAAATCCTCCACCTTAACCTTGAGAGGATGGAGGTGGAAAGGGATACGAGCAAAGGAGTCCAGCACATTGATAATGGGTTGTTCTATACTGTGTGGTTTCTATCAGCTTGGATTTTGTATTGGTTCAACGATTCCTTTACCCATTTTCTGAACATTGTTTTATTAAGTTTGCTTTAATTTGCAGCAGAAAAATAAAATCTGGGGGCTAGAAATAAACCGTTTCAAAAGCAAAAGTGTTCTATCACTTGAAGATGAGGCTTTCTGCTTTTTTGCCGTCATAAGATCTAGTTGTGCCTTAATACACGCTTTAACGGCTCATGTGAAAATCCTTCGGCCGTTTGCTCATAGGGCTGGTGGGTAAGAGGTATTTCAGCAATAAGTTTAGCGTATGCTTAGCAATTTGTATAAACGCATCGACCTAATGTGGATAGTCCCACAGAAATTAGTTGAAAACCACTACATTTTGCGTTTGTCTCTTCGCTAACAAGCATCCAGGAAAACTGCAGGGTCCTTGCACGATTGTCAGTAAGGATAACATGAAATAAATGGTCATTCTTTGCTAGCATATTGGACCTTACGCCCTTATAGCCTTTATAATGGTAATTTCACATTAGTGTTCCCCAAAAAAGTACATGTACTGTGAACTGTAGGGTTCAGTGATCAGAGCTTTAGCTTTAGCTCCTTAGACAAATCAGTGTAAATGTATTCAGCATTTTAAATGTTGGTTAAACAACTGGCTGTTGTACATGCTTTGAACATGATTGTATGTGATGCTTTAATTCGGACTTTTAAGCTTGTAATCGTACTGTATGTTGGCGCTTAAACTACTGGAAAGAGTGCTCCAAATTTGGTAATGCTTTTACTGTTTTTATTTCTAGCCCCTTCTCTCTCTTGCTCTTTTTTTTTTTTAATCAACTACAGAAATGTTCTTGTTTTTAATATCTGGACCAACGTGCTGTGTACTATCCTTACCTTTGCCACTAACCTTTTAAGGTCAGATGACTTGGATACGTTTGAAAATGACGAGAGTGAGAGTTGTGAGTATGTGTGCGTGAGCGCTTACATAAATGAATATTTAAAGTTCTTTGTCAGTTTTATACCCGGCGGTTTTGGGAGCATCTTAGATTAGATGTCAGCTGTGACTCATTTAGACATTTGTCCATAGCAGGCAGAGGATGTATTTGCACAATCCCTTTTTATTTTGTCTTGAGTATGAAAACTAATAAAAAACAATACAGTCCAGTCGGATCCCATGTCTTTTTGGGGTCCTGAGGGGTATGACCAATCACTTAGGCTTTTTGTTACCTGCGATATGTTGCAACACCACATTTATGTTTGATTTGAAGAAATCCTGAACACATCAGGTGCCTTTGATGGCTGTTGTGCTTTCTCACATATCCACTGTTTGTACAGTTTGTATCGTCTTTGACGGCAGATTGAATGTTTTCATTCATTCTTTATCCATGGCCTTTTAGTGTTGCCTATCGGTTAATGAAGTTCTAAATGATGGACCTGCAACTGGTGGAGTCCATCTTCTAAGTCACACAATTCACAGATTACACATACTGTCCAGATAACCTTTGATTTTCTAGTTGCTAGGTGTTGACAAGAATTTCCCTGTTGGAAATGTGATCGGGTAATGTTGCCCGTTTCATTTCTCACTTGGAAAGCTCTTGAGGGCTGTTCGAGCCTGAAGCTTGTGGCACCAGGTGAGCAGCGAGAACGTCACATTTCTGTATGTGTAGCTAGATTTGTATAGATGGACATAATGTAACCATCATGCATTTGTGACTCTTACAGCTGGGTACAGCGTGACTCCATATGTACAGGACCAAAAAAGGTATTTGAAAGTCAGTTGTAGGGTGAGTTCTGCATGGTAAAGCTAAATTGAGATTCCTTCTTAGGATGGCTTTACCTGTACCTGCCCTGCCGGGAGATGGGTAGGACCTTGGTTTGAAAATATTTTGATGTGTGGAGGTTAGAGGATGGCAGGTCAGTGATGAATTATTGCTTCTATTTACACATACACATATTGGGCCATGATGCCTTATAGATTTAGAAGAAAATAATACCAAGTCATAGCCAGTACTCACCCACATTGTAAAATATAATGGTTAAGCGTCATAGTTATATAATTGCTCCAGTATTATGGTCTTCAATTGCATTACGTTTGTATCTCTAAGGAGGTGATGCACTGGAAACACTGGTGTGAAGCCTTGATATTTGGTGGTGACTGTGGTATGTGCACTCGCTCACATGATGGTGGTGGGCTATGTGTCAGGATGTGGCAGTGACAGAATCCTGAAGTGGTGTCCACTAATAAGTGTTCCGGCCATATGGCATGTCACACCTACAAACACACTGCTGGCATGGTATTTTACAGCCTTTAGAGTCCTCTCTACAACATAAAACCACTATCGTACACGTTTTTAATCACAGATCGACTCCTGAACTTAACACATACGGTAGGCAGAGATGTAACCTTTCACATAGACTGCCTGGACTGAGTGGACAGGATAAGTGCTCAGCTGGTGCTTGTGAGGGCTGTAGTAGTCTTAACCATATGTGTTTTCACCATTTTTGTTCTAGGTTTTAGAGTCGAGGGATGTGCAGTAACACGAACAGAAATGGGATATCAAAAATCTGATAGTTAAACAAGTGCAATATATTTTTCTTTCCGATTGTGGTAAGACGCATGTTTGTTGTAACTTCTCATTTAAGAACAATAAAAGCTTTTTTTTTAAGGAAAACTGTACTTGGTGTTTTTGTCATTGGGTGTATAGTTGTGTAGAAACTGATCCCGGGTAGATTTGAAATGTCATGAATTACTTTACATTCACAATTTACAGACTTATCGAACAAGTTCCATTCTCAGAACTTTGGACGTCGTTTTCAGTTTTTAATGTTTTGTTCACCTGAACTTTTTTCACACACAGTGGGGTAAAAAAGTATTTAGTCAGTCACTGATTGTGCAAGTACTCCAAAATAGATGAGAGAGGTCTGTAATTTTCATCATAGGTACACCTCAACTATGAGAGACAAAATGAGAAAAAAATCCAGGAAATCACATTGCAGGATTTTTAAAGAATTTAATTTTAAATTATGGTGGAAAATAAGTATTTGGTCACTAAATTTCGTTCATTTCAATACTTTGTATCATAACCTTTGTTGGCAATGGCAGAGGTCAAACGTTTCCTGTAAGTCTTCACCAGGTTTGCACACACTGTAGCTGGTACTTTGGCCCATTCCTCCATGCAGATCTCCTCTAGAGCAGTGATGTTTTGGGGCAACACGGACTTTCAACTCTCTCCACAAATTTTCTATGGGGTTGAGGTCTGGAGACTGGCTAGGCCACTCCAGGACCTTGAAATGCTTCTTACGGAGCCACCCCTTCGTTGCCCGAGCGGTGTGTTTGGGATCATTGTCATGCTGGAAGACCCAGCCACGTTCCATCTTCAATGCTCTCACTGATGGAAGGAGGTTTTGGCTTAAAATCTCACGATACATGACCCCGTTCATTCTTCCCTTAACACGGATTAAAATGTTAAATTTTTTCAGTTACTATTACAATAATAATTATGTAAATAATTATTTCTTAAATGTATTTTTTTATTTTTTTATGTAAGTATTATGTAAATTCATTTATACTTATTCATTTGCTTTGCTGCACCCTCCCACAATAGCTCTGCATGATTTCCTCTTTGGGAGCCACTGGTTTTGCCTAACCCCTTGTTGATGTATGATTTATTCCAGGTCTCCACTTTGTGAGCCTTTACCAAGTCAATTTAATTGAAACCTTACATAAAAACGTGAAAGAGACTCTTCTAGAAATGTGCCCGTAAATTTTGTGCGTGTCAAATTTTGTTTCTTCTTCATTGTTTCCAGTTTAAAAAATTAATGAAACATGCCCAAACTTTTGCATAACTGTACAATTACTAGAATTATGGCCATATTTATATTTTCTCTCAATGTTGTATGACAAAACAATCCAATTTTTACTTTGATCTTACAGTGTTGTACAATGGTCTTAGGCCACCATTCTATTTCTTTGTTTTAGCAATATAATAATGACCATATATACAGTGGGGCAAGAAAGTATTTGGTCAGCCACTGATTGTGCAAGTTCTCCTACTTAGAAAGATGAGAGAGGTCTGTAATTTTTATCATAGGTACACTTCAACTATGAGAGACAAAATGAGAAATGAGAAATCCAGGAAATCACACTGTAGGATTTTTTAAAAATTTAATTGTAAATTATGGTGGAAAATAATTATTTGGACAATAACAAAAGTTCAACTCAATACTTTGTAACATGACCTTTGTTGGCAATGACAGAGGTCAAACGTTTCCTTTAAGGTTGGCACACTGTAGCTGGTATTTTGGCCCATTCCTCCATGCAGATCTCCTCTAGAGCAGTGATGTTGTGGGGCTGTCGCTGGGCAACATGGACTTTCAACTCCCTCCACAAGTTTTCTATGGGGCTGAGGTCTGGAGACTGGCTAGGCCACTCCAGGACCTTGAAATGCTTTTTACAGAGCCACTCCTTTGTTGCCCGAGCGGTGTGTTTGGGATCATTGACATTGTTGGAAGACCCAGCCACGTTCCTTCTTCAATGCTCTCACTGATAGAAGGAGGTTTTGGCTTAAAATCTCACAATACATGGCCCCGTTCATTCTTCCCTTAACACGGATCAGTCGTCCTGTCCCCTCTGCAGAAAAACAGCCCCAAAGCATGCTGTTTCCACCCCCATGCTTCACAGTAGGTATGGTGTTCTTGGGATGTGACTCAGCATCCTTTTTTTTCCAAACACGACGAGTTGAGTTTTTCCCAAAAAGTTCTATTTTGGTTTCATCTGACCACATGATATTCTCCCAATTCTCTTCTGGATCGTCCATATGCTCTCTGGCAAACTTCAGACGGGTCTGGACATGTACTGGCTTAAGCAGCAGGACACGCCTGGCACTGCAGGATCGGAGTCCCTCATGGCGTAGTGCGTTACTGATGGTAGCCTTTGTTACTTTGGTCCCAGCTCTCTGCAGGTCATTCATCAGGTCCCTCCGTGTAGTTCTGGGATTTTTGCTCACTGTTCTCATAATCATTTTGACCCCACGGGATGAGATCTTGCGTGGGGCTCCAGATTGAGGGAGATTATCAATGGTCTTGTATGTCTTCCATTTTCTTACAATTGCTCCCACAGTTGATTTATTCACAACAAACTGCTTGCCTATTGCAGATTCACTCTTCCCAGCCTGGTCCAGGTCTACAATTTTCTTCCTGGTGTCCTTCGACAGCTCTTTGGTCTTGGCCGTGGTTGAGTTTGGAGTCTGACTGTTTGAGGCTGTGGACAGGTGTCTTTTATACAGAGAACGAGGTCAAACAGGTGCCATTAATACAGGTAACGAGTGGAGGACAGAAGAGCTTCTTAAAGAAGAAGTTACACGTCTGAGATAGCCAGAAATCTTGCTTGTTTGTGGGTGACCAAATACTTATTTTCCACCATGATTTACAATTAAATTCTTTAAAAATTAATCTCTCATAGTTGAAGTGTACCTATGATGAAAATTACAGACCTCTCTCATCTTTTTAAGTAGGAGAACTTGCACAATCATTTTTGCCCCACTGTAGCATATTGTAGAAGATTGGCCCCAAAAATTTCAAACTTGGTTTCATCATTCCATAATGCTCTTTTCCACTGGCTGCTACCTTTCCAAAAAGACCATTCCTGTCCTGGACTATGGAAGGGTCAACATGGCATCCTAATGAAGCTGCTATTGCTCAAGTGTAAGTTTTTTTATACTGCTTACAGATTTCCTGTATTTCTGGTTGTATTCTGATAAAAAAAAACCCCTGATAATTATATATGGTCATCAAACCATTGCTAAAACAACGGTATATCTAATCTAATGGTGGATTAAGACTTTGTCACTGTATTGCATCTAATATTGCTCCTTAATTCACTAGCCCAGCTCCACAGTGACTAGTCCTGGCGGTGCCTTCCAGCTGGGCCACGTGTCCCACAGACACAACTGGCTTGTTTGAAGGAAGCGATCTAGATGTTGGGGATCATACCCCAATGCTGCAACAGAGACCCCTATCTAGCCTTGTGATGGGCTGGCAGCCTGTTCAGGTTGCATGCTCGCCTTGCGCCCTGTGAATTCTGAGATAAACTCTGGACTTAATGACCAGGATAATGCAGGAGAAAACAAAGGGTGGTTTGGTTGGAATGCAGTTACGCTCTAGATGTTAGCAAAACATGAGCATCATCTTTGATGGATAGTCATGTTTGTCAGGCAGCATTCTGCTTTGGATGAACTTTTCTGCCTGATCTTTCAGTAAAACTACTAGTCTGTGAGTAATTACATGATCGATCGCTCACTCTAACGGGTTGTACGTCTGAGATTTGCAGTGGCCAAGTACTTGTGTGTTTGTGCAGTCAGCCCCATAGGTGGGCTAGATATCTGTCAGAGATCCACCAGTGTGAGTAGACGGCGAGGTCACAGGTTATCCTGCCAGCCGAAAAGACGAGGGCTGTGTTGCGATAATTGGTCTCTGGTTTGGCTTCACTTAGCAGCAGGATCATCTATCTGTGTGTGACTATGATGGTCTCTTGCCAGTCCGCTACACGTTTGAGAATGCACACATGCAGGTCTTGCTGGAGGTCTACCCCCCACCTCTTGCAAGTCTTTCGTGGGCTTCCTCTTAAAGGAAGCAGGGGGGTTGAGGTCGTTTGACGAGCTGTACGTCCTGCCTCCCTCTTCTATGGCTTCTCTCTTGACAGGCGGGTTCGTGTTGGTGATGAATTGCTGCTTGGGCTTGTATCTGACGCCCGTCCTACGTGACTGGGGCAAATTCATTCCCATCCTGTGCTTCTCTCCGCCACGACCCCATCCCAGCGCGCGCTGCCTGACAGGCTGTCTGATGGAGTCCTGGTGTGAAAAGCAGAGGTCCCTGGGGTTCGATTACTCCCACGTTGCTGAATTTATTTCACCTCTTTGTGCTCTCGCTCTTGCTTGGAAGATTTCTCACCACAAAATGCGTGAGGGAAGAAGATGGTACTTACTCAACTATGGCACGATTTCTTCCTGCCTCAGCATCCCGACTGACTCGCCTCGCATTTAAGCTTTCTGAAGGAAGTGGTGCCTTTGAGTGGTGTCCTCTACGCTCATTATGGCCGAGTAAGCGCCAGACCATCTGCTCCTGCATCAGCATCTTCGGGGACCGTCTCGTTCCATGTTTGACCGTGGTTAGCGTTAAAAACAGGTGCATCACCTCTTATTCCAAATAGGCCTGCCTTTATGCGTGCATTAATAAACGCGCTGATTCTTGCTCTCGTTTTGAAATTAGCCATTATACACCGAGCTCCACCTGGCTGAAGCATGACAGAGAGCAATGGCGAGCTCGAGCTTTGCTGTGGGCTAATTGTTCAGTGGCAGCATGTGCCAGATATTTAATGACCCTTATTCTAAATGATATATGTGCCCTGTATCCATACAACACACCGTGTGCTCAGGCCGATCAGTGCCAGGCTAATAGTGTGTGAAAATGCGGTTTCCTCGTGAGTTGGAGAGCCATAAATTAGTCCGGGGGGGCAGAGATAGGATTTGGATTCTGCTGATGCTGCACACATAATGGAAAATGATGGACAAAATGGGCACAATGGTGGAAGTTAGGGCTCCCTGAATAGTCAGTAAACCTGCTTGCCTTGCATAATCACCATACCACAACCTGTAACATTAGAAACTACAAAATTTCCAAACTCGCATCAAACTTCTTTGTAAGCTCTTGTCTGACCCTTTATCAGTGGTGCATAAGCATGGATCTTTCTGTGAGTGTACCTGTTAGCTGTTCGTTTCCCAACAAGTTACAGTGGTGTGTTTCCACGCATTTGCAGGTACATTTGGAGCAACTTTGCAATCCGAAGTGTAGGGTTTGTAATAGTATTTGCTTGCAAAAATACTGGGATGCTGTCCCACGTGGCCAAAAGTACTTGGATACAATCTCATGTGGCCAACAATATTAGAACACAAACCCACGTGGCTAAAAGTATTGGGATACTAAAACACATGTACCAAAAGTACTGGAACACAATCTCAGATGGCCAAAATACTGGGACACGAACCCACATGTGGCCAGAAGTATTGGGACACGAACCCACACGTGGCCAAAAGTATTGGGACACAATCCCACACGTGGCCGGAAGTATTGGGACACAATCCCACACGTGGCCGGAAGTATTGGGACACAATCCCAACGCGTGGCCGGGAGTATTGGGACACAATCCCACATGTGGCCAAAAGTATTGGGACACAATCCCACATGTGGCCCAAAAGTACTGGGGGACACAATCCCACATGTGGCCAAAAAGTATGGGGACAACCAATCCCACATGTGGCCCCAAAAGTACTGGGACACAATCCCACATGTGGCCAAAAGTATTGGGACACAATCCCACATGTGGCCAAAAGTATTGGGACACAATCCCACATGTGGCCCGAAAAGTATTGGGACACAATCCCACATGTGGCCAAAAGTACTGGGACACATCCCACATGTGGCCAAAAGTATTGGGACACAATCCCACATGTGGCCAGAAGTATTGGGACACAATCCCACAGGTGGCCAAAAGTATTGGGACACAATCCCACATGTGGCCAAAAGTACTGGGACACAATCCCACATGTGGCCAAAAGTACTGGGACACAATCCCACATGTGGCCAAAAGTACTGGGACACAATCCCACATGTGGCCAAAAGTATTGGGACACAATCCCACATGTGGCCAAAGTTACTGGGACACAATCCCACATGTGGCCAAAAGTATTGGGACACAATCCCACATGTGGCCAAAGTACTGGGACACAATCCCACATGTGGCCAAAAGTATTGGGACACAATCCCACATGTGGCCAAAAGTACTGGGACACAATCCCACATGTGGCCAAAAGTATTGGGACACAATCCCACATGTGGCCAGAAGTATTGGGACACAATCCCACATGTGGCCAAAAGTATTGGGACACAATCCCACATGTGGCCAAAAGTACTGGGACACAATCCCACATGTGGCCAAAAGTACTGGGACACAATCCCACATGTGGCCAAAAGTACTGGGACACAATCCCACATGTGGCCAAAAGTATTGGGACACAATCCCACATGTGGCCAAAGTACTGGGACACAATCCCACATGTGGCCAGAAAGTATTGGGGACACAATCCCACGTGGCCAAAAAGTACTGGGACACAATCCCACACGTGGCCAAAAGTACTGGGGGACACAACAATCCCACATGTGGCCAAAAGTACTGGGACACAATCCCACATGTGGCCAAAAGTACTGGGACACAATCCACATGTGGCAAAAAGTATTGGGACACAATCCCACATGTGGCCAAAAGTATTGGGACCACAATCCCACATGTGGCCAAAAGTATTGGGACACAATCCCACGTGGCCAAAAGTACTGGGACACAATCCCACATGTGGCCAGAAGTATTGGGGACACAATCCCACGTGGCCCAAAAGTACTGGGACACAATCCCACATGTGGCCAAAAAGTATTGGACACAATCCCACATGTGGCCAAAAGTATTGGGACACCAATCCCCACATGTGGCCAAAAGTATTGGGACACAATCCCACATGTGGCCAAAAGTACTGGGACACAATCCCACATGTGGCCAAAAGTATTGGGACACAATCCCACATGTGGCCAGAAGTATTGGGACACAATCCCACATGTGGCCAAAAGTATTGGGACACAATCCCACATGTGGCCAAAAAGTATTGGGACACAATCCCACATGGTGGCCAAAAGTACTGGGACACAATCCCACATGTGGCCAAAAGTACTGGGACACAATCCCACATGTGGCCCAAAAGTACTGGGACACAATCCCACATGTGGCCAAAAGTATTGGGACACAATCCCACATGTGGCCAAAGTACTGGGACACAATCCCACATGTGGCCAGAAGTATTGGGACACAATCCCACGTGGCCAAAAGTACTGGGACACAATCCCACACGTGGCCAAAAGTACTGGGACACAATCCCACATGTGGCCAAAAGTACTGGGACACAATCCCACATGTGGCCAAAAGTACTGGGACACAATCCACATGTGGCCAAAAGTACTGGGACACAATCCCACATGTGGCCAAAAGTATTGGGACACAATCCCACATGTGGCCAAAAGTATTGGGACACAATCCCACATGTGGCCAAAAGTATTGGGACACAATCCCACATGTGGCCAAAAGTATTGGGACACAATCCCACATGTGGCCAAAAGTACTGGGACACAATCCCACATGTGGCCAGAAAGTATTGGGACACAATCCCACGTGGCCAAAAGTACTGGGACACAATCCCACATGTGGCCAAAAGTATTGGGACACAATCCCCACATGTGGCCAAAAGTATTGGGACACAATCCCACATGTGGCAAAAGTATTGGGACACAATCCCACATGTGGCCAAAAGTATTGGGACACAATCCCACATGTGGCCAAAAGTATTGGGACACAATCCCACATGTGGCCAAAAGTATTGGGACACAATCCCACATGTGGGCCAAAAGTATTGGGACACAATCCCACATGTGGCCAAAAGTATTGGGACACAATCCCACATGTGGCCAGAAGTATTGGGACACAAATCCCACATGTGGCCAGAAGTATTGGGACACAATCCCACGTGGCCAAAAGTACTGGGACACAATCCCACACGTGGCCAAAAGTATTGGGACACAATCCCACACCGTGGCCAAAAGTATTGGGACACAATCCCACATGTGGCCAGAAGTATTGGGACACAATCCCACGTGGCCAAAAGTACTGGGACACAATCCCACACGTGGCCAAAAGTATTGGGACACAATCCCACACGTGGCCAAAAGTATTGGGACACAATCCCACACGTGGCCAAAAGTATTGGGACACAATCCCACATGTGGCCAAAAGTATTGGGACACAATCCCACATGTGGCCAAAAGTATTGGGACACAATCCCACATGTGGCCAAAAGTACTGGGACACAATCCCACATGTGGCCAAAAGTACTGGGACACAATCCCACATGTGGCCAAAAGTACTGGGACACAATCCCACACGTGGCCAAAAGTATTGGGACACAATCCCACACGTGGCCAGAAGTATTGGGGGACACGAACCCCACACGTGGCCAGAAGTATTGGGGACACGAACCCCACACGTGGCCAGAAGTATTGGGGGACACGAACCCCACACGTGGCCAGAAGTATTGGGGGACACGAACCCCCACACGTGGCCAGAAGTATTGGGGGACACGAACCCCACACGTGGCCAGAAGTATTGGGGGACACGAACCCCACACGTGGCCAGAAGTATTGGGGGACACGAAGCCCACACGTGGCCAGAAGTATTGGGGGACACGAAGCCCACACGTGGCCAGAAGTATTGGGGGACACGAAGCCCACACGTGGCCAGAAGTATTTGGGGGACACGAAGCCCACACGTGGCCAGAAGTATTGGGGGACACGAAGCCCACACGTGGCCAGAAGTATTGGGGGACACGAAGCCCACACGTGGCCAGAAGTATTGGGGGACACGAAGCCCACACGTGGCCAGAAGTATTGGGGGACACGAAGCCCACACGTGGCCAGAAGTATTGGGGGACACGAAGCCCACACGTGGCCAGAAGTATTGGGGGACACGAAGCCCACACGTGGCCAGAAAGTATTGGGGGACACGAAGCCCACACGTGGCCAGAAGTATTGGGGGACACGAAGCCCACACGTGGCCAGAAGTATTGGGGGACACGAAGCCCACACGTGGCCAGAAGTATTGGGGGACACGAAGCCCACACGTGGCCAGAAGTATTGGGGGACACGAAGCCCACACGTGGCCAGAAGTATTGGTTGACACGAAGCCCACACGTGGCCAGAAGTATTGGGGGACACGAAGCCCACACGTGGCCAGAAGTATTGGGGGACACGAAGCCCACACGTGCCCAGAAGTATTGGGGGACACGAAGCCCACACGTGGCCAGAAGTATTGGGGGACACGAAACCCCACACGTGGCCAGAAGTATTGGGGGACACGAACCTCTATTGCCACATTTCAAGCACTGTGGTAGTTCCTTCAGGTACTGCTGCTAATGTCATTAAGCCACATGTTTTATATAAAAATTAAAAGCTTTTTAAGAGCCAATTTCACTCAAGTTAGGGCCCAGCCAAGTAACTGCTTGTGGTCATTTAACTATACAGTTTCATAGTGATTTAACAATAACTTGAATAAATTACAGACGTCAGTTGATCTTGTTGTAAAATGATAATACACGCTCTCTCTCTTTCACTGTAGTTGAACGGTAATGGTGTGGTGGAGGGGCAGTAGATGGGCAGAAGGAGCGCCGCTGCTGGGGGTCTCCATCACTGTCACCCAGATTGATTGGGGTGTCGGGTAAGATAAAATAATCCATCCTGCACACGGCTGCAACCAGCACACTTGGGGGAGGTAAAGGGGCGACCCCTCGCATGCACCCACCTGCACAAACATATGCTCGTGTACACACACGCGCGTTCACATGCACACCTGCATGTGGTCCTTACTGTGCTACCTTTACCAGGCGCGCGCACACTGCTTGATGTCTATAGTGTTGGCTCCCTTGGGATGCATCCTGGCATCTGTGCGTCTGCTCTCGCGTCCACTTATTTGTTCGTCTTTCTTCCTTCTCATCCTCTGCTGCACTTTATCTGTTCCCCTGATCTTGCTCTGCTCTGTGTTTCAGGCAGGTGAGAGAGACCGAGCGAGAGAGAGAAAGAGAGCGGTGTGTACTTTGATCTAACCCTCACAGCTCAATCGCAGAAGCAGTAGCGCGAGCCTGGAGCAAAGCTCCTCCTGTAATAATAGGATTCACTTTTCTAACTCATTTACTCAGGGACAGCTGCTGTCTCCTTCAGCCACGCTCTACACACAAGCCATGAAATGTTGATGCCCAGCGCTCTGCATATGCGAGCGCACGGCTGAGAGGGAGTGTGTGCGCGCGCACTGCTGTTTGGGTGTTTATGCCAGGCTCTGCAGGCTTATCAATAATTCAGCACGGCTCTGTGCTTTTGAAAATCCCAGTCTCGCCTCTGGCTGACTGCTGACTACCCATAATGAAGGCATAACTTTAGCAGAAAGGGGGGAAAAGTTTGTTCTTGTTTTCTACTTTAGAAATTTTTAATCACTTCCCTTCTCCCACATGAGCAGCCGTGTGAGCTCTGGAGAACTGCCACTGTCCTGCTTTTGTCTTTTGCTATTTTTCTCACGTGTCCTATCCAGATGCCACAATAAATCTAATAAAGCATGATAAAGAGTCCACTCTTAATGTTAGTTACTAAATTAAACCATAGGAGGGCAGCATTGATTGGGTTATATGTCCAGAGACCGAGCCCAGTTCTGATTCAATTTCAGTGCTCATTCTTCCCTTTATTAAATGATTTATCAGCCAGTGCTTGCTTGAACAAAAACTCGAACCAAGCTACTGTTTCAAACTTAATTCATAGCCTACAAATTATTCAAACGATCAGACCTTTAATCGCGTGGCTTTGGAAGAAACTAGTGGTTGGCCTGTTTTATGTTTAATTGGATATTTAATTCTGTTTCCTCAAACATGGGTTCATATCCGGGCAAAACCTGATCAGGATAGCAGATTAAATACTATGATTATTGAACTGATGAACAGTAATTAGTCACCCGTGTGAACACGGGCGCTAATAACAAAAGGTGTCTGTATAGTGTTTGAACCGTTGACGTAATGTCATTTCTGGTAGTTCTGCCATTGCCACCTTGTGGTGAGAAGCAGCCAAAACAGAACAGAGAACAAAGAGCCAGACTGCAGAGCTGGTGAACTGAGGAAAAATACTGTCCTTGATTCAATAATGCTTAGCTCATTAAGTAGATATTTCATTGTGCACGTTCCCATATATATCATAATCAAAGGACGCCGCACACCTATATTAGTTATGTTACAAATGAATTTATGGTGACCGTAATTATGCATTTCTCTCGATCCTTTCAAATAATGAGCTACATTCAGCTTGATAAATGTACCTGCGGCTAGATGCACTTTGCCTTCACTTTCCTTGATTAGCCTGGTCTGACATAATAGATGCTGGAGCGTTCATAATGGAGTGTCTGAAAATGTACACAGGAAAGCAAAGCTCCTACTAAATCCATTTTTGGGGGCCTCTCACAGAGAAGGGATCAGTCTTTAAGAATTAGATTGGCCAAAATCAGCTTTACACATGAACCCAGTGTAGTGGATCAGTCAAGATGTTCAGTATGAAATCAAAACACATTAGAATACACACTCAGTCCATTTTATCAGTTCCACGTACCATATAGATCACTTTGTAGTTCTACAATTACAGACTGTAGTCCATCTGTTTCTCTACGTACTTTGTTAGTCCCCTTTACTTTGTTCTCTAATGGTCAGGTACTGTTTGGGTGGTGGATCATTCTCAGAACTGACACTGACGTGGTGGTGGTGGTGGTGTGTTAGTGTGTGGTACTGGTATGAGTATATCGACGCAGCAGTGCTGCTGGAGTTCTTGAACACCTCAGTGTCATGGCTGGACTGTAAATAGTCCAACAACCAAAAATGTCCAGCCACCAGTATCCTGTAGGCAGCATCCTGTGAGCACTGATGAAGAATGAGGATGCCTAACACAAACTGACCAACAACATATGAGTTCCTGTCCCTGACTTTACATCTACAAGGTGGGCCAATATGGTAGATGTATCTAATAGAGTGCCAAGTGAGAGAACACAGTGTTTAAATACTCCAGCATCACTGCTATGTCTGATCCACTCATACCAACAGAACACACACTAATACAACACCAGCACAGCAGTGTCACTGCAGTGCTAAGAATGATCCTCCACCCAAACAGGACCTGATCTGTGGGGGTCCTGGCCATTAGAGAACCGAGTAAAGGGGATTAACAAAGTATAGAGCGAAACAGATGGACTGCAGTCTGTAATTATAAAGCTACAAAGTGCTTCTATGGTAAGTGGAACTGGTAAAATGGGCACTGGGTGTAGAAACAAGGTGGTGTACCTAATAAAGCGCTGGTTGAATGTACATTTCCAAGCTTCTTTACATATTTTACTTTACTACATTTAAGTAATAAAAAGGCAAGAGTTCTGGAAAAACTTCACAGAGACGCTTTTTACGTTAAATACAGCTATCAGTCTGTTTGGATATCTCTATCAGCTTCGCACAGCTCGGTTTGGGGAATACTTACCCATTGATCAGTGCAGAATTGTTCAAGTTCAGTCAGATCTCATGCTCAGCAATAACATACGCCTCTCTTCAAGTCCATCCACAGACGTATTTAGGTCAGGGCTGTGATTTGACCGCTCAAGAACAGTCACCTTTCTGTTCTTAATCCAAAGCCTAGATTGTTTGTTTTGACGTTGTGTTTAAGGTCATTGTCATGCTGGAAAATGACCGAAGAAGTTCAGTCTTGGTCTCTTCTGACCATAAAACCTCTTGGCACATGGCAGCAGAAGTATAAGCAAGACTCAGAGATCTTTTTTTGCCCAAAGAGGCTTCTTTCTTGCAACCCTGCTATACAGACCAACTTTGTCTCAAGCTTGTGAGATTGTTGTCTTACCAGTCTCAGTCATATAGACTTTTAAGTCCTTCAAAGTTTCCACTGGCCTCTTGGTAGATTCCTTGATCAATTTCCTCCTTGAGGCATGGTCCAATTTAGGCAAGGTCTTAGGCAAGCTGTCATGTTAACTTATGCCTTTATACAACTGGAGCCCAAAGCATCTTTGAAAGCTTGGAAAGCAGGTTGAGGTGTAGAAGGTGATTGTTTGTAGCCAGCTTAAAATGGTTAATTACATTTTAATAATTGATACAGACTTTTGAAATGTTATTGTCACTTGTTGGGGATTATAATGTGAAAATTCATCAAATTGCATTTTGTGCAAAACTGGGCTGAAATGCTAATTCTTTGTTGTGGGTTCTGGCCTTTAATTGACCTGTTGCATCCCAGAGGAACTCTATACCCTCATTTATACTGACTATTACTTTATCAGCCATTCCATCAACCACCAGTTTGACGTTCAGCCCTTTGCTGAAATGGCCCATCATCACTATGGCTATAGCTACCATTGTGCTACTCAACACATACGGGTTAACCTTCATTGGAAGCACCTCCTTCCTTTTCTTGCTGCCCCCTTTAAAGTAGAGAGAAATACAGTGGCAGAGAGAACTGAAACTACCTCTACCAGTAATTACAATTTAAAAAGGGGACTGTGAATCATTTTAGCAGCTAACACCATAAATAATGAAAGCAAAGTTTATAGAGAGAGCGCAGCATTTTGGGAGGAACAACAGTTGATCCTCTCCCCCTTCTTTCTCTCTGTCAGTTTCAGAGCTGTCTGTGGTTTCGACATTGTTATGCACTGTGTATGTGTTTAGGAGCAAACTGGTCTTTCTCGCTTCAGTACCATAAAGAGAATACGGAATAAATTGAGAATGTATAATAAGGCCGAGGAGACATTTTAAAGTGCTTCCTTTCTTGTCAGTTTTCAGTAGTAGGATATCAGTTTAGAAAAAAAAAAAAAGTTTGGCTCGATCCTGGCAGATTACACAGAATATTTGATACACAGGCTTGTCTTGTGCTCATGAGAGCTGGGTAACTCTAAAAATCGGTCCATCAGAGTGAAGAGAGGAATGAAAATGGGGATTAGCTTTGATCTGGAGTTTCTCAGAGACCCAACAGTTTCCGTCATTTCATCTCCACTTTTTGACACGCCGATGCCCCTTCTTTCACGATCCATGTGCGCTTCCATCTGTCTGTCTAACGCTTCAGTCTTTCCCACTTCCCCTGCTTAACCCGCACTGTCCTTGTCTTATGTTTTCCCTCTCTCACTTACCTCCTCTGGTGCATCTTCCACCCCTTCCATTCCATCTCCTCCCCCTCCTTTACCTGCCCTCATTTTGAGAAGCATACCGTCTTGTTTCCTTTGTTGTCTCCCCCCAACCCTATATGGTCACTTCTAAGGACTGTATTAAACACTAATAATGTTGCTTTTGCTGCTCTACAGAATGATCCCTCTTCAGGTTCTTTTCAGGAAATGTTCCGTCTCTGAATGGCTCGTTGTTTCATCCACTTAAAATAGTGCGTAACAGAAGGCTGGGTGAAAGTGATGCGTACAGTAGGAAGCTCATTTCCTCTACTGGACCATTAGTATCAGGGCTGGTTTTTAAAAAAACTAATCAGCCATTTGTAGAGTGATGCTCTATCTATTGTCCCACATAATAACACTAATGTGAATGCGCTCCCTGCTCCACAATACCTTACGAAGAATGAATCTATTTGATCCCCAAATTGTCTATCTAATGGCCCAGGTTTAATCCTCTTTAATATTCTGCGCTTTATAATCTGCACGTTTATAATTGCTGCTGCGGTATCTCCATTTCTTCCAACAGTAAAGTGAATCTGGAATGCAGCCCAGTCCAGTGCGACATGCAAACGTATCCGGTCCACAAAATGTTTCAGATACATAGCTGCCATGTCACACTTTCCTCCTTCCTCAAAGCATGAGGCTCTCCAGGTACCCCATTTATCACCGCTGTGCCCTGGCACAACCTAAACCTACATGGAAACAGTAAATGACTGTTTGATGGCTGTTTACACTGAGTAATGCTCAACGACTTTAGCTGAGAACGTCAACGTAAACATAGGTAATAAGCAACAGTGCTTATTACCTATGTTTACGTTGAGAACCTCAACGTAAACATAGTGATAGTGATATCTGCCAGATTGTCTCGAGCAATGGACACTGGGAATACACTGATCCTGAAATGACTCAAGAGTCAGACGCTGCACAAACTATCCTGCGGTATTATCTTGCTAACCATCACCCAGTCTGTCTTGGTTTGTTTTTAATCTGCCTCCTTTCCCTATTTCAGTATTTTTTTTTCTTGTGACTCTCCAATTGTACCATGTAAGTTGATGCCAGTGCTCTCCCCTTTATTTTTGGCCCACCCCTATAATACTAGAGCTACCAATATGTGAAGATACATAAAGCCAATGACTGTTTGAATAAATGCAACTCATTGGCCAGCACCACTCATAGGAGTACAAAACTATATATTCCATCCAGAGCAGAACCATTTACTCTCGCTGGTCACTTTATTAGTTACACCTTCAGAACTGTCTTAAGTTTTCATGGCAAAGATTCAACAAGATGCTGGAAACATTCCTCTGAGATTTTGGTCCATATTGAAATGACAGCATTACACAGTTGTTGCAGATTTGTCGGCTGCACATCCGTGAGGAGAACTTCCCATTCCATCACATCCCAAAGGTGCTCTAATGGATTGAGATTGTGGTGACTGTGGAGGCTATTTGAGTACAGTGAGCTCATTGTGCCATTCTCCTCTGGCATCAACAAATCATTTTCACCCAGAGAACTACCACTCACTGGATATATTTTCAGGCTATTTTCTCTGAAAATCCCAACAGATTAGCAGTTTCTGAAATACTCAGACCAGCCTGTCTAGCACCAACAACAAGCCATGTTCACAGTCACTTAAATCACCTTTCTTCAACGTTGTGATGCTCGGTTTGAACTTCAGCAGGTCATCTATGTCTATATAGAGTTGCTGCCATGTGATTGGATGGTATTTGCATGTAACGAGCAGTTAAACAGGTGAAATAAAGTAGCCGGTGAGTGTATGTTGATGTTGAGGTATATGCAGTCCAAGCAACTGCAGCTCAACGTACTCAAGGGCCTAACTGGCAGCTTGGCAGTGCTTGGGCCTTAAACAAAGAACCTCCAGTCTAGTGTCCAGTACCTTAACTGCTGTGCCACCACCATGCTTGACAATGGACATTCATTTTCTTATTTGCTTAATCCTAGTCAGGCTTGTGAGAAAGCTGGTGTCTGGCCAGTGGCATAGGTCACAAGGCAGGAACAAAACCAAGGCAGGGGGCCAATCCATCGTAGGGCACATAGACTCACAAACTAATGGCGATATTCATATGTTTGTTATTCGATTCAATATTTCTCTTCAATATTGGCTTATACGCTATTTATACTCTTCATAATATTTAATTTTCCCCAAAATGTTAGTCTATCTGTTTTATTTCAATTATTATATTTTTAAGTATGTTCTTTCTGTTAATATCTATTTAGTTTTTGTTTATTTAAATTATTACTATGAGCTTATTTATTAGATAGCTTAATTCATTCTTACATTTAACATCTAAGCTGCCCAAGGAGGTTGGGTTCTGTTTTGAGACTTGGTCCTCCCAAGGTTTCTCTCTTATAATGTTTAGGCAGTTTTCTCTTGCCACTGTTGCTCTAGACTTGCTCAATTTGGGCTATAATTTAGAAGATCTAAAAGTGTAAAGCTGCCTTGAGAAAATGCTCTATTGGGAAATGTGCTATAGAGCTTGACTTGACATACTAGGGGCACTTTAGTAACACCAATTAACCTAGCATACATGTTTTTGGACTGTGGGAGGAAATCGGAGTACGCAGAGTAAACCCACACGGACATGGAGGACATGCAAACTCAACACAGGAAGAGTCTGGGGTCAGGATTGAACCAGGGATCTCGGAGCTGTGAGGCGACAGTGCTGACCTGACAGTGAACAAAGTGTCCTCTTTTTCAAAATGGTTCTTCAGACATACCTTTGGTTATGGTAGCCAAAGATCAGTCTTTGTTTTATTGAACTTGATTACAGAATGGCTGTGGCATTTTATGGAGGACAAAAGCTTGGTCTTACTGAAGACAGTCCATTGCTTGTGTAAAGTCAGTATTTATTTTCTAAATGATTCTCGTTTTATTAGTATATCACTTCCCCCTTTTTTGTAAAATTCTTAGTTCTGCTGTTTTTCATGATAATAGTAACATGGTAATAGTCTATGCCCATTGATTTCATTAGTGTAAGTAAGTGTAGTAAGACTGCATCGAATAATACAGGTGCAAAAAGGAAAAATATGGAGACTTGGAAGAAGAAATGAATATTGCAAAAGAATGTATGGCAAAGTTCTTAATAAAGATGCATCTGTTTTGCATGTGGAAGAGCAAGGTGAGGCAGTCAGCTAGATACACCAGAGGATTTCTACTCCACAAACTGAGCAACAGCAGGTGGAAATTAATGAGGGAAGTACCAGTGAAAATTTGTGCTCAAGCTGTCAACAAAATATAAAAGTGATTTTACAGATGCGCTTGAATATCGAGCTCTGCAAATCAAATTATCCTCAGTGCTACATTTGAAACGGACCTCAACCATTTGGAGCTAATTAATGCTGTATGTGCCATGGAGCTGCAGGGCATTTACTGTGACATGTATGCATTAAAAATCTGCACTTTGTACTCGTCACCCTGACTGTATCTGGTAGTGAGATTGCGTTTAGAAAAATGAAGTTTGTTAAGAAAAAAAAAATCTATTTCCAATCTACCATGTGCCAAGAACGGAGGAGGTTTTTGAGAGTCATTTATTTGACTGGCTCAGAAGTTCATGTATGACTTTCTAAAGAAAGTTCTAGAAATTGGGAGGAATTTCAGTCCATAAAGAGCAAGGGCACAAGCTAGAACTGAACACCTGTAGTCTGTGATCCCTCAGACGGCACAGAACCTTCATTCATCATTAACTGATTTAACTCCATGGGCAAGGGGTTACTTTGGCAAACCTTTGTCAAGCACTACAATATGGACTTCACAAATGCCACTTGCATCTTTACTGTGCAAAAAGAAGCCTTATGTTAGCCATGTCCAGAAGTGGCATCAAGTTCTCCAGACTCGGAGGCATCCAGGACGGACCCAGTGGAAATGTGTATTGTGCTAAGACCAATCAGTATTCCATATTTTTTGGAAAAACTGAACACCATGTTCTGCGGACCAAAGACTTAAAGGACCATCCAGACTTTCATCAGCAAGTCCAAAAGCCAGGGTCTGTCATGGTATGGGGTTGTGTCAGTGCCCTTGGCAAAGGCAACTTAAACTGCATGCAAACAATATGCATCAGAGATGCCACTGAAAACATGAGTGGAACGCTACCATCTACACAGCATCCCTAATGCCATTGAGCCTGAAATCTAAACTGTTATACACGTGCTTTAATTGATGGAAATACACAATAATTATAGAAAATGTAGTAATGTATTGTTATGGCCCTTGCAGAGGAAAGCCGTAACACTTAATAGGACGATTATATGAGCCTGACACCTTTGTTTGTCAGGAGCCAAAAATGCACTGATGAACAGTATTACACAGAAGATCAGCCAGATGAAACAGAGACTCATTGAGTGAAGGTGAAACAGTTTACATAGGTATGGCCTAGAGAGAATATACAGATAATGCGAAGCAGTACTATTTGCAATAGCACAGGCACATACACATACATCACATCAACCGATTTAGAACAGTCTCTAGCCCAAAAATTAGCTAACAAGCAAGTGAGAACATGACTGGTAAGGTAGTTACTTACACACACACACCCTCACCAACATACACATGAATGGCTGACTTCCACTCTTAAACTCCTGCCTCTGCTCATGGATCTGCAGCATTGATTGATTGGTTGTTGGTGGTACTGTGGTAGCCGGGTAAGGTACTGGACTTTGGACCAGAAGGTCCAGGGTTGAAATCCCACCTCTGCCAAGCTGCCACTGTTGGGTCCTTGAGCAAGACCCTTAACCCACAATTGCTTGGATTGTAAGGTTGTATCAATTGTAAGTCGCTCTGGATAAGGGCGTCTGCTAAATGCTTATTTCCTTTTATAGAATTATATGTTTTAAGACCTTGGTTGTTAAAGCAAATGGACGTTAAACTTTATATCTCCAACTAAGCTCCAACCAGAAACAGCTGGTTTTGCCATTGTCAAAGAATAATTTTAGCTATCTTTTGGATTATCTCTTGAGATTGTTTAAATGTAGGTACATCTCCAACTCCATTATTTGAACCCATTATCTTCCATGACCACACCAAATAAACCCTGTTAGCGAAGACTAAATACACGTCCCCTATACAGAACTGTTCCTATTTGTTTATGTCCTGTGCGTTTTTCTCACTTGGTGATTTCAGTCGACACTGGCTCAGAGCACTGAGAGACTACGTGACAGACCTCACATCTACATCAACTAAAGCCACATGGAGCTTTCTAATGCAAGCACAGGTTTAGTGCCAGAAGCCAACAGTTTGGCAGCAAGCCCAAACAGCCTACACATCTTCGAGGAAGTTCTAATTATCTGTTTACAGACAGTATGTCAGGCCATATTAGGCACTGCAGGCTATACCTTACGGTAACTGATTTGACATTACCATTTCCAGTAACAGAGTTTGGCAGATGCTTTTATCAAACTTTTTAGCGTGGACTGAGGAAGTCAGAAGCTGTGCTGGTGTACACTGTAAGGAAAGACACAGATAAGCCAAACCATGATGACCACTCACAGATCAAATAACGCATTACTTTGATCATCCTGTTACGAATGTGCATTCCAAGAACTGGGATATAGTAGACAGTAAGCATAGTTGACATGTTGTAGGAGAGAGGAGCAGGCGTAAAGATCTGAGTGACTGTGACAGTCTTTATGTTGAGATGACAGGGTCTGACCATCTCTGAAATGGCAAGTCTTGTGGGGTGCCAGTCAGCAGTGGTGAGCAGTTACCGACAGTGGTACGAAGAGCGACAAAACATGATCCAGTGTCAGGATGTTGGGTCCCACTGCTCATCGATGTGGAACGGCAACAAATGCTATCCCATGGATGGCATATGAAGCTCTGGGCAGTGTTCTGTTGGGAAAAACTTAGTCTGGTCATAGTTTGACACCTACCTAAACATAATGTTTTGGCTCATTATATAGTTGTGTACATAAGTGTTCAGTAAAAGAGTTTTGTCTTGAGGGCAACAATTACTTGGCTTTTTGGACAGACTGGGAAGCTTTAATTCGCCACTATAAAGAAGCATCTAAATGTTATTCTTTCTTGTTTCTTGAAAGCACAAGGCTCAAGTGCCTGTGGCTAGAAATGCTTGTAGATTTGACCATTACCATAAGGCTGCTCATCTATTTGACTGGTTTTTAAATCTAATGCAGGCAACTACACAAGCCAGGAGCAACTGCAGCTCCGGAGTGACATGGGTGAACTTAAAAAGATTGGAAACCACAACATTCAGCATTGCGGCATTCTGCATTATGGATCGGGTTGCAAAGACCTAATGCAGTGAGACTGACAAAGAATTGAGCAAACACCTTCGAAACCTTCTGCTGTTGTTCTGAAGAAGCCTGATTGACCAAATAAGGCCTGTAACGTGCCAAGAATGATAACATTTCATCCAAGGCTATACTTCAGAGTCTTCATGGGTATTTGAAAGCATTGATCAGGGAGTTCTCACAGAAGACAGCAAGATCAAGGGATGCTTCCCCGGGAGGATGTAGCTGCTCAGTCCTGCTGGCATTCAGCTTTAGATGATCACCTGCCATCTAGATCAGGTTCTGTCTGCTTAACACTTCCAAGCCATTCAGCTTGTTTTTGCTCTTTTCATCCTCGCAAGTTTCGAAAGCAACCTGAAATCCCAGAAAGTACATCCCATGAAGGAATTCTAATGACTGAGAGCAGTTTTATTGGATTGTGTAGGAAGTAAGTTATAAAAAAAACCTCTGAATTGTTAAGCTTCTAATTCTAAACTCAACCATTTGTAGCTTTTCATATTTTACCCTTGTGATCCAGTGTTGTTTAACATTTGATTATAAATCAGTTTCCAACCAATTTGTTTAAGACTAAAAAGCAAGTCTGGAAATGACTTGTGTTGAAGACAATGCTTATAAACTTTTTTTTTTTTAGACTGATCAAGGTATACAGAATGTTTTTTTAAAAATGCAACCTAAAACTCTTAATTACATTTACAGCATTTAGCAGACGCCCTTATCCAGAGCGACTTACAATTGATGCAATCCTACAATCCAAGCAATTGTAGGTTAAGGGCCTTGCTCAAGGACCCAACAGTGACAGCTTGGCAGAGGTGGGATTTGAACCCCGGACCTTCTGGTCCATAGTCGTCCAGTACCTTAGTACCACTAATTAGTAGGAACTGTGATGGCTAAGCTCCTGAGGTAGGACTATGGTACCAGAAGATCCAGTGTTCAAGCCCCAAACTACCAATGTTTGGCCCAAAACCCTTAATTACTTGGTTTGTACCTTTTAAGACTGTAATGTCTGTAAGTCAGTCTGGATAAGAGTGCCTGCTAAATGCAAATGTAATGTAACCCCGTTATGCAAGTATAACTTTTATGTTAAAAGGCAGCAAAATCAGGCCACCTTGGCTTTTTATGCCATGTTGTTTGTTGGGTGAAAATGGCTTGTGTGTAATATCTTATGGTAACATGCTAAGAGGGTTTGGGTTAGCTAACTTTAACATTAACCGTGCTCAGGTTGTCAGCAAGCACTATGAAACATCACGTAAAATTAGTCTTTGGTTGTGTCCTAAACTGCATACTATTACACTTAACTTTGTGTTGTTTGGGACTCTGCCTCACTGTGTGTAATGTTAATGTTACTTTTGTCTCAAGTCAAGTCAGATCTATTTATATAGAGCTTTTTACAATGGAGCATTGTCTCAAAGCAACTTTACAAGTTTAGATTATCTCCTAATAACTACGTCCAATCCCAAATTGAGTAAGCTTAGGGCGACAGTGGCAAGGAAAAACTCCCTGAGTGTTATAGGAAGAAACCTTGGGAGGACCAAGACTCAAAAAGGGACCCAACCTCCTTGGGCGGTGTAGATGATAAATCTAAGAACGAAACTAGGAGTCATGGAGTCAAAGTTCGAATAAAATGTGAGGTATGCACATCGGCATTAAGTGGCCCGGGTATGATGGGCTGGAGCTGATGTCCCAGTCTTGTAGAGTTACAACTTTCTTAGTATTAACCTTAATGCAATTTGTTTTGTCATCTCATTTCAGCATAATGCCATCTAAATATAACCATCACAGGACAAAGCGTTACTAAGGTTACTAAAGAGTTGCATTAGTGTAAGTATACAACATATTTTACACACAAGGACAAGACAACATCATAATCAATCATTAACCAATTCTAGTATTACATTATAAATATAATTTATCTTCTTATTAGGAGAATACTGGTACAAACAGAGGAGTGGCAGGTGGAGTGACAGATAAAAGGCGTGAGGTGAGCTCTTAAATGGATGTGGGATAAATATGTTAATGTTTGTGCCATTTATTAAGCATTTTGGAGTCTGGACTCTGGATGTTCTGGTTTACAAAAAAAAGTTGAGAGGACATTGGTAATGATAAAGTCATTGGGATGGAACCAGGTTCAAATGGGGAAACTGTCTGAGAGTAAACAACTACGTTAAGTCCTCATCTAGCCAAATACAAGGTCCAACAGATCTTGGATAATTGTATATAGTAATTCCAAGTGTTATGTGTTACCTCACCATCATGTCCTCTAGTCCTTTGCAGATCTACATCATACTGTAATTTCCTCTGTGAGAAGAGGCCTATTCTCCATGGACACCCAAATAAATGAGAGGTGTACACACAAACTGGACTACAATATACACTGTGATTGTATCGGCGTCCTTAGAGGACTCGTCTATTATTATGGAATAATTACACCTGAGCAGCTCTCTAATTGAATAATTGCACACAAGGAGCCCTTATACTCTCCTGCTCCCACTGCATTGCTTATCAGAGGTAATCTCCTTTTAGGCTTACTTTGTCTCCCAGCATTACTCGAAGGGCTGAAAACTCCTGTTTGTGATATCCCTTATGATCCCACCCTTCAGAAACATTGGTGTTGCACTCAAGTCCAAATGGAATCTAATCTCACTTCAGATTCAGAGTCTCTGAGGTCGGTGTTGTACTTGATGCTATGTATGTGAAAGCACACAATTGCTATGTGAAGAGCGCTGTTCATGTACTGGTGTAGTGTCCTTTGTGGCTTTTGAGAAATAAATCCTAGGGTGCAGGTCAGAGTGGAAACATCCATGACCTACAAATTTCCAAATTAAAGTGTAAAAGGTTGAGTCTCATATGTATGTGTGTATATATGTATATGTGTATATATAGATATAAGGTAACTATATATATATATATATATATATATATATATATATATATATATATATATATATATATATATATATATATATATATATATAGTTACCTTGCAAAGCAACATATATTTATCGTTGCTTCATTTCTGCGAGATCACCAAGAAACCGACAGTCATTCAATGGTGTATGCTGCTGTACTGAAAGAATAGTCACATTTATTATAAAAAATTTGTTCATATATCACTTCTTTCGCAATACTTGTGTCAAAGCAAACTTTGCAAAAATCCAGACCCAAAAGCCCTAATTGAGATTCAGTTAGATTAAGGACAGGACTTTGACTTGGCCATTCCAAAACATAAACTTTAAACGTTTTTTCTTCTTCTTTAACCATTCTTTGGTAGAACGACTTTGTGTGCTTAGGGTCGTTGTCTTGCTGCATGACCCACCTTCTCTGAGATTTCAGTTCATGGACAGATGTTCCTGACATTTTCCTTTAGCATTTCTCTGATATAATTTCAGAATTCATTGTTCCACCATTTCCATCAATGATGACAAGCCGTCCTGGCCCATGCAGCAAAACAGGCCTAAACCATGATTACTACCACCACCATGTTTCCACAGATGGGATAAGGTTTCTTATGCTGGAATGCAGTGTTTTCCTTTCTCCAAACATAACGCTTTTTCTTTTAAACCAAAAAGTTCTATTTTGGGGTCTCATCGCATCCCCGTCACAGAACATTCTTCCAATAGCCTTCTGGCTTGTCCCCACATGATCTCTTTAGCAAACTGCAGACGAGCAGCAATGGTTTCTTTTTGGAGAGCAGTGGCCTTTCTCATTGCAACCCTGCCATGCACACCATTGTTGTTCAGTGTTCTTCTGATGGTGGACTCATGAACATTTACATTAGCCAATGTGAGAGAGGCCTTTAGTTTGCTTAGAAGTTACCCTGGGGTCCTTTGCCAACTATTACATTACAAAACGCTTGCTCTTGGAGTGATCTTTGTTGGTCGACCACTCCTGGGGAGGGTAACAATAGTCTTGAATTTCCTCCATTTGTATATACAATCTATCTGACTGTGGATTGGTGGAGTCCCAAACTCTTTAGAGATGGTTTTGTACCTTCCCTAGCCTGATGAGCATCAAGTCTTTTTTCTGAGGTCCTCATAAATCTCCTTTGTTTGTTGTGCCATGATGCACTTCCACAAACGAGTGTTTGTGAAGAGCGACTTTGATAGACCCTGTTCTTTAAATAAATAAAACTGGGTGCCCACTCACACCTGATTGTCATCCCACTGATTGAAAAAAACACCTGACTCTAATTTAATCTTCAAATTAAACTGCTAATCCTAGAGGTTTCACATACTTTTGCCACTCACTAATATTGGATCACTTTCCTCAATAAATAAATGACCAAGTATAATATTTTGTGTCTCATTTGTTTAACTGGTTTTCTCTTTATCTACTTTTAGGACTTGTGTGGAAAAATCTGATGATGTTTTAAGTCATATTTGTGCAGAAATAGAGAAAATTCTAAAGGGTTCACAAACTGTTAAGCACCTCTGTATGGCTTTCCTCTACTGAGGGTCATAACAGTACATTACTGTATTGTTTTATGAATGTCCATATATTAAAAATGCAGTGGCATTAGGGATGCTGTGTAAATGGTAGGGTTCCTCTTATGTTTTCAGCAGTATCTCTGATGCATTATGTATTTTTGCATGCTGTTTCCTTGTGAAAATACCCTTTATATTTACATTACATTAGCATAAAAACACTATTAGACTGTGGTCATGTCCGGTCAACGTCTGTTTCATAGAACATAACGTGGTCGGTAAATGGCTCACAGCTATATTCAAAAACAAGTACAAATATTGAAAGATTCCAAAATGCCTGAATAAGAACAAGTCCACCCCTTGGGTACTTGGGTGCAAATAAAGTCTTTGAGTCAGCAGTGCAGTCGCAGTTAATTCACTAGAGCCAGTGACATAATTTGCTATAGGTGTGTGTATGCTTGGGTATGTATGCATTTTTTGAATGTTACCTCATTCATCACACTAATGGCAATGTTGGAGTAAGAGTTGTAATGAACATGCCATGTGAATCAATAGTGCTGACGCACGCGCACACTTACAGACAGTGCAATATGCTTTAAAGCCACATCTCTGACTAATAGTTTTTGTTTTATTACAACCACACTGTTTCTGCAATTATATATGTATGCGCAGAGCTTTTTTCATTCTTTTAATGTGAAAACCACAGCAGCACTCAACTAACCTAATGAAAATAAACTGGAGGAATATTATTTCATTTTCTACTCGGCATTTCCGCCTCCTCGACTGTGACCTGGTTGCTATGGTTACATGCAAGGGAGGTTTAATTATGAAAGTTATGAGAATGGAATTGTTTATGATCAGTATGACCTTGGCGTGTAGACAGAGATGTAAGGCTTGAAAAGGGTGCAGAAACTTACTCAAGTAGTTGAGTAGGAACTACTTTGTGTGATCAGTCAAGCCTCAAAAATATCATTCTTCACCAAAGTACCTTGTCAGCTTGCTCCTTATTCCTGCATGATATTAAAAAAAAATACAAAAACAAACAGGTCCAAAGGCTTTCATGTGGAGCCATGAGCTAAGTAACCCAGCTGAGCTCAGCTCCATGCACTGCATGACCCAGAGGTCTGTGCTGTGTCAGAGTCAGATTGCCTGTGCCTTTCCAATCTGCTGTGTATGAGCACTCTGACTGTCAGTGACCTGCAGGAGGATGTTTATAGAGGCTGAGAATACACAGACACACTTCTTCAATCAGTGCTGCAGCCGTGTTTTACGAGAGGGGTGGAGATGGAAAGAGAGGGCGGGAAGATTTCTTTTCAGGGAAGAGAGCAGTTCAGTACAGTACAGCTGTAAAGTGCTTAATAAGCAGAGTGAACGCTCACCCTCCAACCTTCCTCATGTCTTGGAGAAGTCTTCACTTTTGCTTTTATTCAGGGGTTGATTAGGAGTTGATTATTTGTGTTGTAAAGTCTACAACTGAAACGTGCTGTTAGCGTGGAATGCACACCAGAGGTGGCTGATGATTTTTAAAATAGGAGAAGCACATATGCGGTTAGTTGCGCTGCCTACTACAAGGCCTACTAATAAACTAAGTATTGTAAATAAACTTTAAGACTTACTGGCATGGATTTTATTTAAAGTTTGAGAAGTCAGTCATGTTCCTGATTCTCAATATGCTGATATAGGGACTGTGGTAGCCTAGCGGTTAAGGTACTGGACTCTCGACCAGAAGGTCCAGGTTTCAAATTACATTTACAGCATTTAGCAGACGCCCTTATCCAGAGTGACTTACAATTGGTACAGTCTTACAATCCAAGCAATTGTGGGTTAAGGGCTCAAGGACACAACAGTGGCAGCTTGGCAGAGGTGGGACCTTTTGATCCAGAGTCCAGTACCTTAACCGCTAGGCTACCACAGTCCCTACAAATCCCACCTCTGCCAAGCTGCCACTGTTGGGTCCTTGAGCAAGATCCTTAACCCACAATTGCTTGGATTGTAAGACTGTACCAATTGTAAGTCGCTCTGGATAAGGGCGTCTGCTGTAAAATATAGCTGATTATGAGGTTCTGCTTCTGAGAGAAGTTGACCAATCATCATATAAAGAGCCCACACTCCATTCACTGCCAGTGAAACTGTCTGGCTGTAGCTAACAATGACACATTCTTTTTAACTAACTTACTTGCGTTCAAGTCATTTGTCCAATGCACATAATCTTTTTAGTGCAGAGCGGACATGCCTTAAACAGCCCAAAACACTCAGGCTTCATGGAGAGTCTACTAGCTCTGAGCTGGTGCTCCAAAGTAGTTTTTTAATAACAAGGAGTCTGCACTTAATGAACAAATAGCACAATAGTGAGATATTGAATTATTTTAACCACATAAATATTGAATTCCACCAAGATTAATAAATAATAGCGGTACTTTGGTAAACATTTTATTGCTGCATTTTAATTCAACTGAATGAGAAGCCAGAAATGTTCTCTGATGCATACACACACCATGCAGCACCATACAATACAATCAATAGATGACAGACAGGAGGGTCAATAAGACTGCACCACAGAAGTGACAACAGTTGCTGACATTAAAAGTAGGTGTTTTTTGAATGCGCTGGAACAAGGTATTTTTTCCTTAATAAATAACAAGAAAAGTCTGTGGCTGGTTGCCAGGTCTGCCTGTTCTAAAGACTTGGATTTATTTGGCCTTTTTTCCCATTGACTTTAGCACTTTTTTCTCAAGGAATCTGGCAACCCTGAAATTAAACGCGTCATGGAATTCAAGGCAGCAAAAGGGCTATTGAACTCTTTAGTGGAGACTCTGAAACTCATCATTTTGAACATTTATGTCACATTTCTGTGAGATTATTGGCTGGTTGCAAAGGAGAAATCTGATTATTGCCTGAGTCATGGAAACCCGGTGCTTTCCCGTTATCTGATTACTCAAGAAGTGCATGTATAGTGTAGTGCAGTTATCTGACTATTAAATGCATGTAAATGCACTTGATGACATCTGTTGTGTGGACCATATTTGTGTGAGCAGATACGCACCACCACCACACTATCACTGTGACTTCTTTCCAAGGAAAATAAAGTGAGTTGTCACTATAAAAACAATAAGTAACATATTAAGACAAGTACATTGATTTTGACCTTCAATTTAACCTGCCTCTGAGCTATATAAGAACACACTGTCAGAGCCGTGCTGTTATAGAAAATGAATCAACACCTTCTGACTAATCAGGTCCCAACAGCATTGTACACAGAGCAAACACTAGCTTATCATGAGGACTTTCCCCTTCACAATCTCTTTAATATAGGCTGCTCTTCTGCATCTGCTCTATATAGTTTCTTATTTTCCTCCTCGTTGGCAGGATTAAAATTCTTCCACGGCTTAAAATAAGGACTCATGCACAATCTTCTTCTCTTTGCTTCATAGCACTCAAGTTCTCATCTGGATACCGTATGAATTTTTAATGAGTTATCTCTATAGCTAATAACCAGCTGCATATACCATCTCACGCTGTTTTAGTGTCCTTTGTTTGCACTGTCTTAATAATGCTATTGCTATACTTCTGTAGAAATCCCCAGACTGAACGACGGTGCAGCGACTAGCCCCATGCTAGTTGGTCATCCTCCAGAGGAGATCTCGATGTGGAGTGTCCCACTGCAGCTGTCACTGGCTCTGCGAAATTGCTCAACAGGGCTGGGCTTGGGAGGAGTGTTTCACACCCAGCCTCGTTTATTCTCAGCTGGAGGGAGCCATGAGAGGAGGGTGACAAATGAGTCAGGTTTGGAGATGAATTTTAGATAAATGAGACAACACAATCAGTGTCTCAAGTCTGACCTAAATCTCGGATCGTTCTCCGTGCTGTGTGCCAAGGGTTTTGAAAATTGTGGTGAGAGACATACAGACATATTTTGCGATTTGTTGTACTGTATGTTGATTTGACAGCGAGTCAATAGATCACCTGAAAATGGGTTTGAATTGATTGGTGTGTGCCTGATATAATCATCAAGTCCACTAGTTATTTATGAGCTGACTGGCTTTGACAATTATGCACTTCCTTAATGCATAGTCTCTGCTCTGGTGCATCCATCATCATTGATTCTTTATGTTACTGGATGCATAAGGGTTGTTGTTTTATTGAATGAAATCAATCAAATTTACTTCCAGAGGTGAACCGAAATAAGGATATTAGCTCACAAGGGCAGAATATCAGACTTTGAGCTGGCTTGAATTAGAACAGCTTAGTTGTTAAACTGTACTTTGTGATTTCTTGGTGTTTGCAGTAATAATGCAGAGCCATGTCATAGATTTTCACTGGGGAGCATGTTATGGGGGAGTCTGGAAGATTTTTCTTTCCTGGAATTCACAGGGCACAGTGGAACCGTACTCTGGACTGTGCATCTGTCCTCACCCAAAGATCAGAAGGGTCACTGTTGAAGTGCCTGAGGGGTGCGCTCTCTTAAAGCTTTCCCTCCTAAGAAAACATCCAATTATGTCTCTGTGTGATGACCATCCCAGCCGCTAGCAAATTCCTGTTTGCACCACTCAGGTGCAACGTCACCAGACGATAAAATGAGTTTTCTTCATATTTGTAGCAAGATCCAAGTGCCATATCTAAAAATGGCCCTTACTGGAGAGTGGAATGAGCATGAATGGGGAATTATATTATTATTATTATTATTATTATTATATTATATTATGATACTAATAATAATTAGTTTTCTTTTAGTTCATTTAAAACGTCTCTCTTCAACATCAATGGCCATTCAACCACGGAATTAACCTCATGGTTATATCCAAGCCAGTCATACATATTGTTCAGACCAGGACTTTCTTGCTGTTGAGGTGACAATGCTCCCCATCGATCCCCCGTGCCACCCATAATAATAAGTAATAATAATGAATTAGGGTTTTGGGAGTGATGATACTGTCAGGGAGGCATGTTTGTGTGTACTCCCACTGCACCACTCCTGGCCCACAAAAACATGAAGCTACCACCACCATGTTTCACAGATGGGATAAGGTTCTTGTATTAGAAAGCAGTGTTAACTCTGCTCATTTGGTCTCATCCTTCTCAGCCTTCTGGATTGTCCCTGGCAGCAATGTTATTTTTGGAGAGCAATGACCCTACCATGCACACCATTGTTGTTCAGTGTGTTCTCCTCATGGTTGACTAATGAAAAGTAGCATTAGGCCTTCAGCTGCTTAAATGTTACCCTAGGTTCTTTTGTGACTTTGCAGATTATTACTGTTATCTTTATTGGAGATACTGTGGAGTGGTGGAGTCTTATTAGAGATGTCTTTTCAATCCCTGATGAGCATTAGCAACTCCTTTTCTGAGGGCCTCAGAAAGCTTTTTTTGTTCATACCCTGATACACGTCCATAAACGTGTTGTGAAGATCAGTCTCTGATAGACAAAACAGGGTGCTCTGACACCTGATCATCATCCCGTTGATTGAAAGCACTGTCCTGTAATTCATCCTCTTTTCATTAATTGGGCTTTCTTGATCTACTCTTAAAACTTGTGTGAAAATCAAATGATATTTTAGGCCATATTTATGGAGAAATGTAACAAAATTCTAAAAAGGGGTTCAAACTGAGGTCATCAAGGTAATGGATTTCTGTTTTAGACCACTCTAAAGTAGTGGCATAGTGCCTGGCATGCATTGTTTTGACCTTCTCAGCACCACGTCCTGTTCTGAAATGTCTCTGCTTGGAGTTTTTCCCACTTGATACTCTCAAGTATTTGTGCTTCTGCTTATTTACTAAGCATATGCAAAATAGGACGTATCCCTGCAAATTGTAATTAATTCAATTGATTTCCGAGACCCTGCAGCACAGTGGTGCAGTGGTTAGCGGTCACTACACAGCTCCAGCACCCCCAGTTTGAAACTGACCTCGAACCAGTGGAGTTTGCATGTCCTCCCCATGTCTGTTTGAGATTACTCCAGGTGCTCCAGTTTCCTTCCACATTGCAAAGATGTGCGTTAGGTTAATAGGTTTTAATTAGTGTTTCTGAAGTGCCCTTTGAGCTCCACTCAAGCTGCTCTTCCGTCATCAGCTGCTCCAGCCCCACCATACCCGGGCCACTAATGCCGATGTGCATACTTCACATTTTATTCGAACTTGATTCCATGACTTTAGTTTCGCTCTTAGATTTATCATCTACGCCGCCCAAGGAGGTTGGGTCCCTTTTTGAGTCTTGGTCCTCCCAAGGTTTCTTCCTATAACACTCAGGGAGTTTTTCCTTGCCACTGTCGCCCTAGGCTTGCTCAATTTGGGATTGGACGTAGTTATTAGGAGATCATCTAAACTTGTAAAGTTGCTTTGAGACAATGCTCCGTTGTAAAAAGCGCTATATAAATAGATCTGACTTGACCTTAGTGTGTGTATGAGTGTATGTGCCCTCTGATGGTTAGGCACCCTGTCTAGGGTTGTTGCTGGCTTGTGCCCTGTGCTGCCAGCTAGGCACCAGCTTTCCTGTGATCCTGACCAGGATTAAGTGGATAAGAAGGTGAACGAATGAATGAATGAATGAATTTCCGAGACTTTGGAACACTAGTGGACCAGTTTTACATTTTTTTTAATGTATTCAAATATGCATAGATTTTTAATTCAATCGTGTTTCCTGTAAAAAGGTTTTGTTCTGTTGTTTTACACAAATGTTCAGTCAGCAACAGCTCCCAACTTTTGCTTAAGACTGTAGCAGAACTGCCTGACTAATTATTTTATGGTGATTTGACTCTAGTCTTTCTTATATAGTGCTGACGTTAACACGCGAAGTCTGTCTGGAACGCTAACTGAATGCAATTATACGCTACCCTGAAAAGTTGCAACATAATCAATTTAAGAAGTTGGGCGTGAACTCCATTTGAACTCGCTACTACTTCATAATTTCTTTGAACATTATTTCACACATCTCCTACATCTTTCCCAAATTCTCCCCCTCCCTCGCCACGGCCTTATATTGGGCTGTGAAGCTGAAGTGCTGGTTAAAATTCACCCAAATGTTCCCTTCTCCTATTGATCTGATATGATGCATGGGAGTGTGGTGACCGGAGTTTGACTCGCGAGCTGTCTGTCTGCGCGTGACATTGATTCGGGAGGGAGACGGCTGAGAAGCTGGAGCTCGGCGCAAGTGATGATGGAGGGAACGGCTGGGCGAGAAGGCGAAGAGTGAGAGAGAGAAGAGAGCTTTCAGAGACCTTGGTAGAATTGTTGACAAGCCTGAGACAAACTAGCCTAGTCTCAGAGGGGATAATTAAAATCATGAAGCAAGAGCACAGCCATCGGCATCACAAAGACGCCACTCGCCAGACTATGGGCTTCTGTGGATGAAAGAGAAAGACTTGTGTGTGACTGATAACGGTGCATATTGGAGGAAACTGACCTAGAAAAGTGATCATATTCTCTCAGCAGCTGTAAGAGGATTGGGGGAAGGAGAGCTTCTCTCTCTCTCGCTCTCTCTCGCTCTCTCATACACGGTGCTCGACTCAACTGTCCTTAATAGCATGTCTAATAAGGAGGCATTTGTCTGCTGCTATCATCACAGAGAACAACCCCCAAACCAGCTACACACTCATACAAATACACAGGGGATGGTGAGAGCCTGATTATTATTTAAATATGTATGTGTCCCCTGATCTATTTATAGCAGATGCCCCCATGACGAGGGTTACTTGGAGGTCTAGTCAGTCTCCAGGCAATTGCTCTACCGCTCGCACTGTTTCGTATTGACCAGTTTGCACTAAAAGAGGTCTCTGGATGTAACAGATTAATAATGAGCCTGGAATGATGAACGATGTGTTTACCTTGAAATAATGCCTTCATGCTGAACTTCATCTTTCAGCTCTGCTCCGGGATGTTCTTATTCTAACACCAGATAAGCCTAGACCAGGGATCATCCAAATGTCTGTGCATGGACAAATGCCTCCATATTTTTTAACAAAGCTAAATTTGAAACTGACGAAAAATATAGCTGGAAATATGCAGGTTAAATCCAAGGCCAAAAGTTTGTGGACACCTCTTCTAATTACTGATCTGTTATTTCTGGTTTTGGGTGTAGTTTAGCTAGATAAAGAATAGAGCAGGGTAAGGTGTGCTGCGTATACACTAGATGGACAAAAGTATTGGGACACACCTCTTAATCACTAAATTCAGGTGTGTAGTCCCATTGCCACAGGTGTATAAAATCAAGCATCTAGCCTTTACAAACATTTGTGAACGAATGGGTTCTGAAGTGTTTGGTACTGTAATAGGATGTCACCGTTGCAACAGGTCCGTTCGTGAAATATCTTCCCTCCTAGATTCCATGATCAACTGTGAGTGGTATTACTGAAAAGTGGAATCTTTTAGGAATTACAGAAACTCACATAAAGTTACAGAGCTTGAGTTGACATCAGCATACCAACTTTGCAGCAGGAGCTTCATGGCGTGGGTTTCCATGGCTGAACAGAAGTTTGCAAGCCTTACATCACCAAACACGATGCCAAGCTTCAGATGGAGTTGTGTGAAGCACACTGCTGCTGGATCCTGCAGTGGAAATATGTTCTGTGGACTGACAAATCACACTTCACAGACTGATGTGAGACCAATACAGCTGTATGGTGCCAACTGTAAAGTTTGGTGGAGGAGGGATAATGCTATGGGGTTGTTTTTCAGGGTTTGAATCATATCGCTTCAGCATACCAAAAGATTTCGGATAACTGTTTGCTTCCAGCTTTGTGGGAACAGTTTGAGGAAGGCCCTTTTCTGTTCCAGCATGACTGTGCCCCAAGCAAGGTCCATAAAGGCATTTGCTGGGCGAGTTTGGTGTGGAAGAACTTGGCTGGCCCACACAGAGCGCTGAGCCAGATTCAAACCTCACAAGTGCTCTTCTGGATGAATGGATCAAATTCCCACAGCCAAAAATCTTATAGAATCTTACAGAAAGCCTTCCCAGAAGATTGGAGCCTGTTATAGCTACAAAGGGGGACCGACCCCATATTAATGCCTATGGATTTAGAGTAGTGTTTAAATCTGTATCTAGGTGTAATGTGCAGGCCTCCCAATACCTAATCTTGTCCGTAAAGTGTTTAATCAATGATGTGGTCGAATGACCAGCCTCGACAGAACTGAAACATGCCAACAATAACAAATGATGTATCTTTATTATTAATTTTCTTAATATATCCCCACTTAACCTGCCTGAGATGGATCGTTATCTGGAGCCTATGCCAGAATGCATACTCTGGATGAGGTGCCAGTCCATCACTCAAGGTTTGGAAGGGGTCCCTGTTGCAGGGCCAGGGGGCACGCCCCCTGTCCGACCTTCCCTTCCACAGACACAGCCAATTATGTGTCCGTGTGATGCCCGACCCCCCTGTGCGCTGCTTGGACTTGCACCAGGGTCACCACGATGGGCTAGTGGCTAGTGAATTGCCACTGTGCCACCTGAGCACCTGATTCACATTTAATGATGAAAAAAATCCATAATAAAGTTAGTCCTCACATTTGGATCCATAATAGCAGGATGCTAAAGATGTATAACAAACACTCATCACTCTTTTTTGCTCTCTCTGTGTGCAGGGAAACAACAACAACAACAGCAATAATAATAATCAATGACGGTCCTGTTAGAGTGCCTGTACACCATCCAAAGTCATATGACTGCATTGAATAGCACCAATATGCATAAAACTCACTCAGAAAATGCCAGCATCACATTTCACTGTTCTGTTATTTAATCCATTTGTTGTTCATCTCCATGAAATGGTGCCACTACTAAGCCTGTGAATGATTTGTACTATGGAAGGGATAAAGTACTAGAATAAGCCCATTACTTTGATTTATCAGAGCCACTGGCATCCCTGCTGTTATAGAAATGATTACCTTCTGTCCAGTCAGAATCAACCATACTTTGTATAAAAATGGAGTAAAGCAGGACAGGGTGTGTGTTTATAGGGATATAAAAGAGGACTGGGTGACGTGATGCAGCCCCAGTGTAAGTGGCTGTTCGCCATCCTGAGGTGGATTACTTTTCCATATGTAACGCCACAGTATATCTTTGCTTGGATAACTTGCCCAACATGTTCTTATTTCATACATTCAATACAATATTTATGGTGTGAGACAGTCACGCAAGCAATGCATATGTTGTAGGAACTATAGTCAGCTGATCCATGAATAACCTCTTTTCCTTTTTCCTCTGTTAAACTCTTTGCCTAAACCTTTGCTAAAAATGTAAAGGAACAGCATTTCATTCGTCTTTTTGACACATCTTAAATATTTTTTGTCTACTTTTATTAATAATGTAGCATAAACAGCTCCTGAGGCTCAGAGATGTAAGCTCTGCAACCCATGGTTGGACTTGCAACATCAGGTGTGCTCACTGAATGCTGCAATCAGGGGCATTTCTAAGCTACACGCTACACGTTGTACTGGGGTGCACATAGAATATTTTGCCAATCAGTCATAGGTGCTCAACTGTGCATAAAAAGGCCTGTTACTCAGCATGGATGATAAATGAAGAACAAATTCAAACTAAAGATCTTTTAACGAATTGCATTAACTAAACGTATAGCTATGAGCTATCATTAGTTTGTCTGCAACATGGGTGCCTTTCTCTTAAATATTTGTGGATCTCCATTACTCCATGCAAAAAGATGAATGAAACCGGCTCTGACTGAAAACATCAGATGCTCAAGATTTTGGAAAAATGCTGGTGCATTATGGGAAATGTAGTGCCTGTAGTGGATATGCTCGGTATCCTACAGTGCTGCTCAGCAATCCAGGATAAAAGTTACTTTTTTACCGGCATGGTTATAGTGGATTAAGGTGGGTCTGATGACACCCTGGGTGCAATTAACTAGGAGTGTATACCATTGCTTGTGCCCACTGAATACCAAGCTAGACTGACCCTGACCAACATAATTGCTTTCCTATTATATAGCAAAATATGTACATTAGGACCAGGCTGTGATTTGATTTGCACTCGATGAGACAGACATATGTCACGGACAATTCGTCTGACCAATCAGAATGAATACTTGTGGTATAAAGTGTATATTTTTAACATGTGGTCAGAAACTTCCGACATCCGAATGCCAGTGTAATTTGAGTTTGTAAGGTAATAAATAGCCTGCTATAAATTGTCTGTGTAACAAACGTATACTTTTGGTCTATGTCACAGCCCCCCAAAGCTAACACGGGCATTTTTATTTACCGCTTTGTGTTTTTATGGTGTTGGAAAAAGCCTGTAACATCTGTCAAAAGCCAGCACTCGTGCTGAATCCAGATCTAAGTTCAATTTAACCTAGGAAAAGACCTAACATCTTTAAAAACAGATTTTCGTTCTTGTATATCTGGATTACATATCCTGCAGTAAATTAAAATAGTGCAGTGCTATTGCTCTTTTAAAAACAATTAACTTCTTTGACCTCTTTGTATCACTGCGCACACACAGCAGAATGTTGGCAGCTTAAGCATTAGAGGTACCACTGAGTAGGTTTTGCCCTAACTGCTGTCTTTCCCTGTGCTCTTTAGACTATTGCTACGACGTATACCTTTCATGCCACCACAATTGATCATGATTGAGTGCTTTTTGAAGTGGAAATATCTAGAACATCTAGATGTATTTAACTGCAGCAGAGACGTGCAGATGCACCACCACAGTGCACAATGGTGTTAGACACTTTTGCATTAACCTCAAACAGATGAATGCTATAAGCACTAAATCAAGGCTGTGCAGAACTGCACTAGCGAGTGATTTCATTGTGGTATTAAGCCTCGCACGGAAACACAATCGCACCTTCATCCGCTCATTTTATTTTCTTTCCAGAGATAATGAGAGACAGCCAATTCCCCTTTTTGTGTGGCATTTCCCCTGTGGCCAGTGATAACAGCAACACGCCGCCACCGCTAATCCCCACTACTCCAACATTTCATGCCTGTGTATCTGATGGAGAAATAATTACCTTCTACATAATAACCCCTTTATGGATTTTCTCAGGCCTTGCTGACCCCTGAACCTCCCTAATTTGTGGTTAGCACAACAATAGGATTGTTTGAGATATAACTTCTCCCAAATCAGGCCATTTCCATTTCAATTTATGATGGGAAAAGGCCAGAAAAATGCAGGGTATATGCAGCTTGTTTACTTAAAACATGTTTATAATGGAGGTTCTAACTAAGACCTAATAATGAAGGGCAGGTATCCCCAATAAATGTCAGGAAATGTTTATGTAAAATATGTATTTTTGTCAATCATCATTGTTTCCACTATTTGTTTTATTTGCATTAGTGGGTCAAGGGTTCTGCCCTCAACAGTTCAGTTGGTGTCTGCTTGTGTTACTGTGGTTAGAGTAGTAAAACAATATGCAAACTGTATATACGTATCTGAAAACTGTTAAGACCTGACTGATTTAAGTAGCATAATAATATTAGCCTTCATCAGCTATAACTCTTCTATATACTGCTCTGGTTCACAAAACATTCTTCTCTGCTAATTCAAACAGCATCATTTATCATTATAAATAACAGTGTGTTGAAACAGCAAATTTTAATTCAGTCCCCTGGATGGAATTTTTATTAATGGCCAGACATGAAATGACTCCAAAACCAAGAAATGTGGTCTAATTTACACAACGCACTGTAAATCTACTAATACGATCAGAGGCATGACAGAGTGGGTATTGTTAGGACTGCAGAATGAGACAATAGACTTCCCTGCTCGAACACAATGATGCGTAGATGTATTGTGTAAATTACTCTCTTTAGTCTCTGTTGTGTTATTGCATCCAATTACCGCAAAAGTCACCATCATTTCACCCTGAATGAGATGCCGGGTAAAATAATATCAGGCTCTGCAACATGGAAAGTGAAACAGTGCACATGACAGCACATCTGGTGATACTTAAATCAACTTTTATTCACTGTTAATTTAGTAAGTTCCTAAGTATTTGAATAACATAAAGCAAACATATAGAAATGTGGCATGTTTTTAACATTTCTTGTGAATAAAGAAACTACTGGATGTCACTCTTGTATTAGCTGGTTGCTAGAGATTATTATGCATATTATTCAGGTCAAAATGTTGGTCTAGTGCTTTTTACAGTAATACTTTTTATCAAAGCTTTACAGATAACCAAAATGAGGGAGCCTGGGGTGCGAGTAGCAGATGTTATGACATGGAAACCTTGAGAGAACCAATATTCAAAAGGGATCAGGCTAGACGTTATATGTACTAGGTAAATTAGACAACAGAGAAAATAAAATACAGTGGGGCAAAAAAATATTTAGTCAGCCATTGTGCAAGTTCTCCTACTTAGAAAGATGAGAAAGGTCTGTAATTTTCTTCATAGGTACACTTCAATTATGAGAGACAAAATGAGAAAAAGAAATCACATTGTAGGATTTTTAAAGAATTTAATTGTAAATCATGGTGGAACATAAGTATTTGGTCACCCACAAAGAAACAAGATTTATGGCTCTCACAGACCTGTAACTTCTTCTTTAAGAAGCTCTTCTGTTCTCCACTCGTTACCTGTATTAATGGCACCTGTTTGACCTCGTTATCTGTATAAAAGACACCTGTCCACAGCCTCAAACAGTCAGACTCCAAACTCAACCATGGCCAAGACCAAAGAGCTGTCAAAGGACACCAGGAAGAAAATTGTAGACCTGCACCAGGCTGGGAAGAGTGAATCTACAATAGGCAAGCAGGCTGGTGTGAATAAATCAACTATGGGAGCAATTGTAAGAAAATGGAAGACATACAAGACCATTGATAATCTCCCTCGATCTGGGGCCCCATGCAAGATCTCATCCCATGGGGTCAAAATGTTCATGAGAATGGTGAGCAAAAATGCCAGAACTACATGGAGATACCTGATGAATGACCTGCAGAGAGCTGGGACCAAAGTAACAAAGGCTACCATCAGTAACACATTTTGCCGAGAGGGACTCAGATCCTGCAGTGCCAGGCGTGTCCCCCTGCTTAAGCCAGTACATGTCCAGGCTCGTCTGAAGTTTGCCAGAGAGCATATGGGTGATCCAGAAGAGGATTGAGAGAATATCATGTGGTCAGATGAAACCAAAATAGAACTTTTTTGTAAAAACTCAACTCGTCGTGTTTGGAGGAACAAGAATGATGAGCTGCATCCCAACACCATCATACTGGAGTTAAAACACATGGACACAGGACACACTCCACTTGGGGTTGAACCCAGGACTTTCTCACTATGAAGCGACAGTGCTACTCGCCAAGCCACTATAAAGAATTGATGTGGTTAAAAACTTAGCTAAGAAACACTGCCAAAAAGTAAATAATACAATTTAAGCGTAATATTGGTGCACATATTTACCTGCCTTTCCTGTCATGGTCTGACAATTTACGCTGTGTATTTGCCCTTTCAGTCTGTCTCCACTGACATTACAATTACTAAAAGCAATAGTTAACAAAAGACAAATAACCTGTATAAAGAACAGCAAAGTGAAATCGCACTAAGCACACAGCCTGGCTATTTGCACCAACCCAGCCTAGTAAATCAGGTTACCATAGCTAGTGTAAACTTAGCATGGCATTGCTTTTCACAGTTAGTATAAATAGAATGAAGTTACTATGTACACTTAGTGTCAATATCGACTGTAGGTGTATTTCTACACAGTGTAAACAGTGTGATGTTAAGTACAAATAGTATGGTACTGGTATTTGTACTGAGTGTACATAGCATCTGCCAAATGACAAACCCACACATAAAGCTAACTACATAAAGAGACAATGGTAACTACAATGAAATCAAAACCAATTTAAAACACCAAACCATTACATTCCAGTTAATAACTTGTCATTTTTAAGCAACAGCCATTGTCTGATGGGTGTCTTCTATACTGATCCTAGAATGCAGCCATTATAAGATGTTTCCTGACAAGCTGTGTGTGAAATGGGGGGCTGAAATGGAAATGACTAGCATATTAATACAGCCATAACTATATTAGTAAGTTTTTTAAATGCTAATGGAGACGTGATCAATAAACAATGCGGATAACCCAGGCAGCGCACAATCCTTTTCTAATTAGGACCCCAGAGTAAGACAGATGCAAAGATTGCCTGTTTGAATGATTGTGAAGCATTACATTCACAATAATGAGGTCACCTAAAAAACCCTTCTGTTGAAGCGATACCCAGGAGGATTTCAAGAAAGTAGTGAGCCAAGGCAAAAGAAGAGTTTTTTGAAAACTTATTTTCTGTCTCCCAAACCTGAAACCTCGCAGACTGACATAGACAGGCATGCTGTATTACTGTGACTCTTCTTTCTCCCCATCCAGAGAATTCCCACTGGGACTGATCAGAGTCAGATCACACTCGTATACTTGCCAAATGTAGCCTACAAAATGTACTCTTCTGTCCTTTCTCTCATAAATCTCGCAGAGTTGATGCAGAGAGATGAACTGATTGCCTTCATCGTTATGTGGTAGGAAGACCTCCAGTCCGCCGCTAGCTATCTGCCAGCATGTTTCAAAGGGCTGAACTCCAGTTGACCATGACCCCGGAATGCTAGCTGTCTGGTCTTTGGGGGTTCTTGGATCCTGGTATGCTTTTTAGGTAGAGCCCCTTAACCAAGCATGGCAGGGTGCCTTTGCTCCTACTTATACTGAACCCTGCACCAGGCAGAAGCTTTGCCATTAAAAAATCATCACAACGAGTGAATTTGAGCATCTGAATTTCATCCACCCAGACTTGCTGAACACAGGGTTACCTCTGCACCACCTTCCAACTCTGTGCACTCAGTCATGGAGGTGGGGGTTGGTAGCGGTGGCAAAGCCAGGATCGAGAGTGAGGGTGAACCAACAAGGGGGAGGCTCAGTAAATTTGGCTCATTGCCTCTCTGCTGGTTCTTACATTTACATTTACAGCATTTAGCAGACGCCCTTATCCAGAGCGACTTACAATTTACAATCCAAGCAATTGTGGGTTAAGGGCCTTGCTCAAGGACCCAACAGTGGCAGCTTTTGGCTGAGGTGGGATTTGAACCCTGGACCCTCTGGTTCATAGTCCTGCACCTTAACCACTAGGCTACCACAGTCCCTTTATAGTTTTTAATAGTTTCACGATTTTTTGTAATGATACCTGGTTGAGCTGACCTAAAGTTAACTAAGAGTTACTTAAAACTAGTTCCAGAACTAATGAAGGAAGCTCCACTAAGCGGCGATGGTGAAAGAAAGGGCCTGACCAATAGGGGTGCTCCTCCAGTCATTGCCCTGCTGCTGTGGGAGTTTGGATGTCCTCTCCATGAACCATGATCAAGGGCTTCTTCAGGACAGACTATTCATGAGCCAAAGCATTTCAAATTTATGCAGCCAATTTCATTACCGTGATCAGAGTAGCAGATCTCTGCTCAGAAAATGCTAATAATGAGCAAAAGCCAAATACCTCAGGACTATTGGCGACGACTGGACTCAAATTTCAAACTTGGATTTATCACTCCGTAATACTCTTTTCCATGGATATTTATTTGAAACCCTGTTCTACTTCTGAAAGTGGTTTATAGGCTGCTATGTTTCCAAAAAGACCATTCCCAATCAAGCTTCTTTGGACTGTAGAAGGGTCAACTTGGCATCCTGATGAAGATGCCAGATACTGCTATTGCCCATGTGTAAAGTCAGGTCACACTAAACACTTGCCAATGTAGCCTATAAAAGCTGTTTTTTCACTATTTTTTTCAGTATTTCAATACTGCATTCATTTATGTATGTTCTGGCTGACAAACAATTATATACAGAGGTGCTTGAAAGTTTGTGAACCCTTTAGAATTTTCTGTATTTTTGCATAAATATGACCTAAAACATCATTCGCTTTTCACACAAGTCCTAAAAGTAGAGAAAGAGAAGCCAGTTAAACAAATGAGACAAAAATATTATACTTGGTCATTTATTTATTGTGGAAAATGATCCAATATTACATATTAGTGATTGGCAAATGTATGTGAACCCTTGCTTTCAGTATGTAACAATAACTGCAACTAAACGTTTCCTGTAGCTGTTGATCAGTCCTGTACACCGGCTTGGAGGAATTTTAGCCCATTCCTCCGTACAGAACAGCTTCAGCTCTGGGATGTTGGTGGGTTTCCTCACATTAACTGCTCACTTCAGGTCCTTCCACAACATTTCAGTTGGATTAAGGTCAGGACTTCGACTTGGCCATTCCAAAACATTAACTTTATTCTTCTTTAACCATTCTTTGGAAGAACCACAGGAAAAAATGTACTGTGAATTTTCATAGTAAAACTAAGAATTGCTTGACAGTTTTAATGTGAACTTTCAGTTCTACTATGAATTATGGTGGTAATTTGGCCACTTCATGGTTCCACTGTGAAATTTGACAGTACATTTTTTCCTGGGATGTGTGCTTAGGGTTGTTGTCTTGCTGCATGACTCACCTTCTCTTGAGATTCAGTTCATGGACAGATGTCCTGCATTTTCCATTAGAATTCTGATATAATTCAGAATTCATTGTTCCATGAATGATGGCAAGCTGTTCTGGATCAGATGCAGCAAAACAGACCCAAACCATGATACTACCACCACCATGTTTCACAGATGGGATAAGGTTCTTATGCTGGAATGCAGTGTTTTCCTTTCTAAAAAACATAACGCATTTATTTTAAACCAAAAAGTTTTATTTTGGTCTCATCTGTCCACAAAACATTCTTCCAATAGCCTTCTGGCTTGTCCACGTGATCTTTAGCAAACTGCAGACGACCATCAATGTTCTTTTTGGAGAGCAGTGGCTTTCTCATTGCAACCCTGCCACGCACACCATTGTTGTTCAGTGTTCTTCTGATGGTGGACTCATGAACATTAACATTAGCCAATGTGAGAGAGGCCTTCAGTTGCTTAGAAGTTACCCTGGGGTCCTCTGTGACCTCGCCAACTATTACACTCCTTGTTCTTGGAGTGATCATTGTTGGTCGACCACTCCTGGGGAGGGTAACAATGGTCTTGAATTTCCTCCATTTGTACACAATCTGTCTGACTGTGGATTGTGCCATGATACATTTTCCACACAAACATGTGCTGTGAAGAGCAGACTTTGAATAGATCCCTGTTCTTTAAATAAACAGGGTGCCCACTCACACCTGATTGTCATCCCATTGATTGAAAACACCTGACTCTAATTTCACCTTCAAATTAACTGCTAGTCCTAGAGGTTCGCGTACTATTGCTACTCACTATGTACTATTGGATTATTTTCCTCAATAAATAAATGACAAAGTATAATATTTTTGTCTCATTTGTTTAACTGGATTCTCTTTATCTACGTGTAGGACATGTGTTAAAATCTGATATTTATGTAGAAATATAGAAAATTCTAAAGGGTTAACAAACTTTCAAGCACCACTGTATGACCATTATAAAATTGGTATAACAATGTAAAGCTAAACAATGGTCTATCTAATGGTGCCCTAAGACTTTTGCACAGTACTGTATATTTATAGTATGCTTTGCATTACTGTTGGTATTAAAATTAAGTTCTCTCTTCCCAATATTCTGCCAACCCAGTACTGCCAACTCTGAGCTACAAAGTATTAAAGGCCATCAACAGAGAAACCCTTGTAAGTGGACGCCTGGTTCTCCACTTAAAAACTACTGATCAAAAGGTATGTTAAGTAGCACTGACTACACTCTGAGTAACTGAATATGCTGTTTTAGTGTTAGGGGAGGATTCTATTTCTGGAGCCAGAATTTGAATCCAAGTGATGCCAAAAAGTTTAGGACAGGAGTTTATGAAAACATAGTCATGCTTTAATTGGGTGGGAAGTCTGGCTTCATTACTTTCTCCCTTCCTGCTGATATGATAGTCGCCAACCAACAGTTACTGTTAGGTCATAAGAATCGTTGCATTCTGATCGTAGATTTCAGCTGAAGTGTGTATAAGCAGGCTGGAATCTGATTATAATCACTATTTACATAAATGGCGAATGTAATCCGAACCGATGTTATGTATACACTCTCCAGCAAAAACATGGACCAAGCCCAAAATGAACTCTTTCAAGAAAAACAACTACCAGAAGGTTGTCTCATGCAGATTTTTTTGTGTTTGGAACATGTTAAAAGCCATTGCAGTCTGAGAAGAACATCAAAGGCAGAGTAAAGTTTTTGGCAGAATATGGAAAGTTAGATTTAGTGTGGACCAGCATAGTTGTGGAGTGATGAATCATGATTTAAGTTGTATGGTGTTGCTCCAGAGAGGTGTCTTTGAAGATCTGGTGAGAAGTGACTAAATCTGGAAGAGCATGGAGGCAGAGGTGTCATGGTGTGTGGAGGCTTTTCAGTTGGTGGTATTGGTGAGCTGTGAACAGTCAGTTAATGCCAGTTAGAGTTCAGGTGAAAATTAGGGCTTGTCAGCCACAATTGAAAAGTTGTTTCCTAAAGAGGAACATCTAGATGTCAACCAGGCAATGCTCCTGTCCACACTGAAAACAGAAGTGGCTTGAGAACAATTCCGTCAGGCTCATGTTTTGGTGTGGTCACAGTCCAGATTTAAACAATATTGACTCTTGTTTATGTAAATAGCTGTCTGCGAGTTTACCCACATGACTTTAAAGTTTAAATCAAAGGGAAAAGCTATCCCATATATATTGGATAATTTTTCTCAATAAATAAGCCGAGTATGACCAAGTACACTATTATTGTATCATTTATTAAGGCACGATTGCCAAACAGCTCCAGAGATCATCGGTTTGATCCTAACCTTGGATTCCATCTGTGTGTCCATTTGGATTTACTCTGGGTACTCCAGTTTCCTCCCACACTCCAAAGGTTTGTTAGGTTAACTGATTGCTCTAAAACTGCCCCAGTATGAATGTTTCTTACTAGTATCAGTGTAACCTTTCTCCTGTAGCGAATAGCCATTGATGCTGATGCGACGTAAAAAAATAAATTAATGGATTTTGAAATGCCTCGTTTATTTGGGTTCTCTTTGTCTACCCTTTGAGTTTGTGTGAAAATCTGATGGTGTTTTAGGTCATATGTATGCATAAATCTAGAAAATACTGAAGGATTCACAAACTTTTAAGCACCACTGTATGTGTCAACAGAACAGCAAGGCGCATGAGCCATGTGTGAGCTCTGTTTTTATCTACAAGTGTTAAGAAGCTATTAATGAACACCCATGACCTTTTATGCAGACTTGCCGCAATGCAAGCGTTATTAAAGCAGTATACAATTCCAGCAGCAAACCATGGTCCCCCAGTGTTCAGTCCTTCAGCCCATGATTTGATCTTGTGACTGAAATTAGTACAATGTTTGTACAAGCTAGGATATTATTAGCTATTAGGGTCCAAGCTAAGGTATTAACCTTATTTATAGGCGCTGAGGTAGGGGTTAGGCATATTTGTGTTTGCAAATTCTCCATGAGATTAGATCTTAAGTGCAAGCTACACACTATATGCATCTGTTTAAATATGCAGTGTTTCCTCTTTGACTGAGCAATGTTTACTCAGGAGATGTGTTATATTTTTATTTTTCACCCCACTTCTTTTAGTTTACCTATGCACAATGTAAGCAAGTTATTTCTTGCAGATGCTTCAAAGCTGTCAAGGGATTTGGGGTTGGTAAAAAGTAGGAGGCGTTTTTAAAGTGTATCTTCTGAATGCTGGGCTGTGCTTTATAGGACTTGAACGTATTCATCAACACTGGGAGATGTACAGAACTGAAAATGGAAACCTTGATGAAGTCATGAAGCCTTGATGAAGAGCTGAAATGTGTGGTTTCTGATTCATTCTGATTAACTCTGCTTGTAGAACAGTTTGTTCCACATTATGCTGCTACAACAGTTTTACTCATCTGAGAAGGCTTTGCACTAGATTTTGGAACAAGACAGTGCAGTGGATCAGTCGTCTTGGAAATAAGCCCTGGCTCACCAATTACATCACAGAATGCCGGTGAGGAGCACTGTCACCTCACAGCAAGAAGGTCCTGGGTTCGATCCCAGATGGAGAGATCTGGGTCCTTTCTGTGTGGAATCTGCATGTCCTCCCCATGTCTGCGTGGGTTTACTCCGGGTGCTCCTGTTCCCTCCCACAGTCTAAAGACATGCTTACACTGAAGTGGCTGTAGTGTGTGTGTGTGTGTATGTGCCCTATGATGGATTGGCACCCTGTCTAGGGTTGTGTCTGCCTTGTGCCCTGTCCTGCCGACTAGGCACCGGCTCTCCCCCAACCCTGTCCAGGATTAAGCGGATAAGAAAGTGAATGAATGACTGAAGTTTTTGTGTGAAAGTGACTTTGCGTTTCGCGTGTGATCAGTATTGTAATGTCACCCTGGTACAGTACTGGATGTTCCCTAGATTTTCTCCTCCTCCTCCCTCAGTGCTGTGCAGAGATGGCTTGTCATGGCGGTTTTAGTCCAGCACTACACTGCACAGTGCTGAATCACTGAAACTGTTCAGGAGAATGTCCCCAAACATTTCTCTAGGAAAATTTGATTACAATTTGAAGTATAAAAAAATACACAACTATTGCTTTCTCTTGTAAGCACTGGTGTCTTTTTGGATGTATATTGTTTCTGAAGCACTTAAATGTCTTGCGCTCATGCTTTAAAATTGGGTCTGTGGCAGCGAGGAACTCACGGACAGGATGTAGTTCTAACCTAGCAACTAACAGCTGATTGGTTCAGAGCAAGGCAGTCTGAGGTCCGCCATTGGTGGATTGGTCTGGCGTGAGAAAGGGAGACGTCTGAGGAAGGCAGTAAGAGGAACTGAGAGACATGAGGTGGGTCATAGGACCTGCAAAACTTGGTCACAAGAGCAGAGATGACTAAAGGTGTATGTGCGAATAAGAATTATACACATATTGTATCTACAAACGGTTTTATTTCTCGCATCTCAGCCTTTAATACAATTGATGAATCACTATTTAAATCCTCCTGATGAAGGAATAATGTGATATAAAGGGACATTGGTGGCACGGTACGGCATCACACATTCACACCTTTGATAATTGGTATACACAATTCACATAGTGGAATGCTTTGGGAGGTGGAAGGGAGTCGGAGTAGAAACAGGAAACCCATTTGGACATAGGGAGAACACACTGTACTCAGCATAAACCATAAAGGGATTAAACCTTGATCTTGGAAGCTATGTGGCAACAATACCTGCTATGCCACTGTGCTGCTCAAGTCCAGAACATCGTCATTTTGGTTTGTAGAATTGTTTCCATCATATGGGGGTGTGTGTGTGTTATGTCCAGATGAACTGATTCAATTCTAGGATTTAAATCACAATCAAAAGTAAAAACAAAAAATCTATAGAGTGAGACACTCACTGATCACTTTATTAGGTACACCTCCTGACTTTGTTCTCCCTTACTCTGTTCTCTAATGACCACCACAGATAAGATACTATTTGGGTGGTGGATCATTCTCAGAACTGCAGTGACATTGACCTAGTGGTGGTGTGTTGGTGTGTCTTTAGCTGGTGCGATTAGATCAGACACAGCAGTGCTGCTGGAGTTTTTAAACACTGTGTTCACTCACTCTGCACACTGAGACACATCTACCATATTGGCCTACCTTGTAGATGTTAAGTCACAGACAGTAGCTCATCTGTTGTTGGACAGTTTGTGTTAGCCACCCTCTAATTCTTCAACAGTGGTCACAGGATGCTTTTGGTTTGGACTATTTTCTGAACTATTTTTTGTTCAGCAGACACTGAGGTGCTTAATATCTCCAGCAGCACTGCTGTGACTCATCCACAGCAGTGCTGCCACCACATCAGTGTCACTGAAGTGCTGAGAATGATCCCCCACCCAATAGATGGACAGATGGACAACTGTAATTGTAGAACTACAAAGTGCATCTGTATGGTAGGGGAACTGATGAAATGGACAATGAGTATGGAAACCGGGGGGGTGTACCTAATAAAGTGATCAGTGAGTGTATAGGGCTGTTAGGAACTGATCAACCCAACCTTTCTCTTCTTTGTCATGTTCTACCCAATTATTCACACATTATTATTCACCAGTGTAAAACCCACCTTATTTTGCTAATACATTTAAGACAGACATGTTTCAGTTCTGTTCTCAGGGACACACTGTACTTGCAACCCTCTAACTTTGGCATCCTAACTCTGTAGGATACAGGAAAGGCAATGGAACAGCATTGAATTCCTTGTTCACTATATGGCAGAGCAGTAGAGAAGCATATTCACTGACCTGGATTTAAGCGGATCTTCCCTGGGAACATCTCCAGCCCTGTTCTTCTAATCATTACTAAATGCAGCGCTCATGTTCTCTGATAGGACACCTGCTGCTCAGCACGCAGCCAATGGTGTGCAAGCTAACTGCGAGGATACTGACTGTCTCTGGCTCACCCTCACGTTGTTCTCATACACTTTCTCAAAGGGGAGATTTTTTCTGCTCTGCAGCTGTTTTGCATGACCTGGAGACTGAAAAGGAAGAAGCAGAGAGAAAATCTGGGAAGTGGCAATTGGTGCTTGGATGAGTGTGGAGGTCTAGCTCCTCCTGGTGATCCATTACTGACATTTGCATAGAGATTGACAAATTCGTGCTGGGTCACCACTTCCTTAGTAAGGAGCACTGTTAACAACTGAAGTTTATGCACAATATGAATCATACCGTAAAAGTTTCTCGCTGAAGCAATTACTTAGTGGAAAAACAAACTAGAACAAACCAGTTAAATGACTCATGCAGGGGAACAAGTTGGATTTTTGGACAAATTTTATTCTCCTTGGGTCCCTATATAGTCAGGGCTCTTAAAATCATCCCCACCTTCCTTCTTTTATTGCACCCCTGGATCCATGTAACAGCTGTCACATAAAGTCAGTGATACAATGCTATAAACTTTTTTACATTTACAATTAACGGGTCCTCCTGCCTGCTTTCTTGCCAACACCCATTGCTTTAATTCACTTCTGTTCCATTCAGACCATCACAGAAACACTCCAATGTGGTGATCTCACATTTTACTTCACACTGGACCGTTAGTTTTCCTGTTCCTAAACTCCCATTCTACAATCTCATCTCTTACTGATTTGAATAGTATCTGAAACCAAAATCAGAGAGCATGAAACCTTCATTTACTAATAAAACAAGAGCTTCTTTGATTTTCACACTGGGAAGAGGAACAGGAAGTGTGGGAGTAAAAGTTGTAAGTAATGTTGTAAAGCTTAAAGTTACTATAGACAAATTTTGTTCACAAAAATGTTGCCATTGATGTACAAAGGTCTCCTACCATCCTGCTACCCAACCAGTGTTGCGGCTAGTGAGAGCCAATGAAAGCTATGTCACATGGAATCTTGTACACTATATAGACTAATTATGAACTCACTTGTAACACATTAATAATATCAAGCATACATGTCTGGATTCTGAATAGACAAACAATGGTAGCATAGTGGGTTGTACTCATACCTCAGCTACTCTCAGTATGACACATTTATAGGTTTCCGCTTCTTATAAGTCAGTTCATCAACTTTCTGCCCAACTGTCTTTAAACAAAGTGAGAACCTTGCACTAAACTCCATCATACACCTTTAAAAATGCATGCCAAAAGTGAGCCAGGACTTGGTCTACCATCAGAAGCCAACCTCACGGTCAATTCCAAAATCTAGCTTTCTTCTAGTAGAAGAATAAAGGCTGTTGTAGCAGCAAAGATTTGGGGCAAACTCCATAGCCATGTTTTAGATATGATTTTATGGGTGTCCATAAACGTTTGTGTATATAGTGTACTGTATACCCAGTGGCAAACATGTTTAAGAAGAGGCTCCAGACTAACAGCGATCCAACACTGGAGGGATATAGGAAGAGTCCTGCTCTTACTTGCCAGTAAAATGAAGTGGTCATAAGCTTATGTGAACATATGTGCTACCCATGTGCCAATTGCCAGTGACTCAAACCCACTTCATTACAACTAAAAAAAAAAAAATCACTCGAGGTGGATTTTAGTTTAGATGTTCTTGTATTGAGGCGCAACTGCCTCACCTCATCTCCCACGTGCTTATCTGGCCATCTCAATGCTTCATAAGCCTGTTCAGAAGGAAGTATTAAGCCTTACACTGTTTCCATTTCACAGAAAGTTTTTCGAACCCCTGACCCACAAACCCATAAGATAAAATCACCTATCTTATTTTCCTTCTGGCCTACAGCGCATCTTCTCTCGCCTTGAGAATCAGTTATCTTGGAATTTCCTCTTTTTTATAAAAAGGCCAGATTGGAATCCCATCAGTCTTTTGTAATTCCTTGCTGTCTTGGTAGACACTATTGCATTTCTAGCCTCTCTGAACTAAGTTCAACTGCATCAACATCTCCTTATCTGCTGTTGCTGACTCCCCCATAATAATGTCATCTCTCTGGAAGATGCTGCTTTTCCGGAAGTTCCCTGTGGGTCATCCTTCCTCACTCGAACCATATTGCTTTTTTATCTGAATTACCCTGTCAGCCCCATGGACTTGAAGCTCTTCCTTAATGCTATCCCGTTTATTGGTTTTGGAGGCGTATGTAGTAGTATAGCATGTGACTTGATAAGTACGATATCTACCCTAAGCTATAGCTCCTAATCCTGAAAGTCTTCAGATGGTGACATGGCGACATGGCAAAGGGAGCATACATATATACAGTGCTGTGCAAAGGTCTTAAAAAGCAGCATTAAAAAACTGAAAATAATCAGAAAAAACGCTTCATTAGGCCACAGTAGCATATATTTAGTGTGACCTCCCCTTACACTTGAGCAATAGCAGGATCTGGGAGCTTCATTGGGGTGCGAAGTTGACCCTTCTATAGTCCAAAGAAGCTTGATCAGGAAAGGTCTTTTGGAAGGGTAGCACAAGAACAAGAAACCACTTTTTCAGAAGGGCTACAGGATGAAAACCCTACGATTGGATAAGCTAGGAGTTAGAAAATAACTTTATTATCCAGCCTAAGCAGGAAATTCATCTTTGGTCTCACCAACAATAAATACCAAATTCATAT
>JAJAGP010002194.1:106342-129672 GCA_025084515.1 Ancistrus triradiatus
GATTTGTTTCATGGTAAACATGTCCTTGAATTTACGCCAGAATACCCACTCGATCGCCTACTCACTGGATGAGGCTGTGTTTACTGTCAGTGTTTCAGCACATTCCCACCGGGGACGAAATGGCAAACACTGTGGTGCCAGCATCCTGGCCAAGTGGCGCTGAGTAGACAGGATAGGACCAACAAGCAGCTCCATAGAACAGCTGGCACTCATGTCATTCAGCCAAGACATTTGGAGAGAGATGGGGAAATGTTGCCCAGGCTAATGGTGTGTAACCTCTGCTGAACAGTCCCATGTATGATCCAGTCAGCGACTTCTTTATGGGTTGGAAGTTAACACTTTATTAATCCCTGATGGGACTTCAAGTGCAGAGAACATGCGATACAGACAGCACGAGAAGTATTGTAATGGGAATAGGAGAAAAGTGATATAGAATAAAAAGCATTCTTCTATACAGTACATTTACCTGGACACTGTAGATGCAGCCATTTATGCTTTTAAACTGTGTATATATAGCAGGTTGTTATTCATTACAGATTATGTAATGTACAAATATGTAGCCAATCTGATAATAACAAGTTGCTACACTGATTGACACACTTTATTTGGTAAACCTTGCTAGTACTGGGTTGGACCCCTTTTGCCTTCAGATCTTCCTCTGAGATTTTGGTCCATATTGACATCGACTCTATCGGATTGGGATCTGGTCACTGTGGGGTCATGCTCAAGAAACCAGCTTGGGATGATTTGAGCTTTGTGGAATGGTGCGTAGAATGAAGGTGCACTGTGGTCAAAAAGAGATGGACATGATAGACAATACTCAGGTAGCCTGTCGCTTAAATGATGCTCAATTGGTATTAAGTGACCCAAAATGTGCCAAGAAAATATCCCTACATCATTACATCAGCACTGCCAGCCTTAGCTGTTGATACAAGGCAGGATGGATCCATGCTTCATGCTTACGACAAATTCTGACCCGACCACTCGAATGTTGCAGCAGAAATGGAGACTCGACAGACCAGGAAACATTTTTCTGATATTCTGTTGTCCAATTTTGGTGAGCCCGTGTGAAGCCTCAGTTGCCTGTTCTTACCTGACAGGAGTGGCACCCGGTGTGGTCTTCTGCTGCTGTAGCCCATCTGCTTCAAGGTTTGACGTGCTGTACGTTAGTAGATGCTCTTCTGCATTCTGTAACGAGTGATTTTGAGTTACTGTTGCCTTTCTATCAGCTCAAAGCAGTCTGGTCATTCTCTTCTGACCTCTGGCATCAACAAGGCATTTTCACCCAGAGAACTGCCCTCACTGGATATCTTCCTTTTTTGAGCCATTCTCTATAAACCCTAGAGATGGCGCTGTGTGTGAAAATCTCAGTAGATCAGCAGTTTCTGAAATACTCAGACCAGCCCGGCTAGCACCAACAACCCTGCCACGTTCAGAGTCGGTTTGAACTTGAGCAGGTCATCTTGACCTTGTCTACATATCTAAATGTGTTGGATTGTACCTTGTAAGATCAGTCAACTTGTATGACTTGCAAGTTGCTCTGGGTAAGAGCATGTGCTAAATGTATAAGCATCTCACACATACACAGATCAGGCATAACATTATGACCAACTCCTTGTTTCTACACTCATTGTCCATTTGATCAGTTTCACTTGCCATATATAAGCACTTTGTAGTTCTACAATTGCAGTCTGTAGTCCATCTGTTTCTCTACATACTTTTGATCTCCTTAATTGTGTTCACTAACGATCAGGACCACCATAGTTCAGGTACTATTTGGGTGGTGGATCATTCTCAGCACTGCGGTAACACTGATGTGATGATGGTGTGTCAGTTGTGCTGGTATGAGTGGATCAGACACAGCAGTGCTGCCGGAGTTTTAAACACCTCATTGTCACTGCTGGACTGAAAATATTCCACCTACTTAAAATGTTCAGCCACCAGTATCCTGTAGGCAGCGTCCTATGAGCACTGATGACCTGGTCCTGGGTCCTGACCGGACCTTAGAGAACGGGGCGAACAAAGCATTCAGATAAACACTCTGTAACTGTAGAACTACAAAGTGCTTCTATATGGTGAGTGGAACTGATATAACGGACAATAAGTGTAGAAACAAGGAGGTGTTACCTAATGTTATGACTGATTGGTGCATGTCAGCGTCTTGCTTCCTTTTCTTACCAAAAGTACCTTTATTTCATTTCCAGTCATCCTGCTCATCTCAGGAGAAGCTCCACCAGCTGCCCTTCCAGCCCACTGCAGACGAACTCCACTTTCTGTCAAGCACTTCTGTACTGAAAGCATTTCCGCCGAGGACCACCGCAGGGTCACGCCTATGCGCCCGCGCTCACGTAGCCTCAGGTACCAACGAAATTGGCAAAGTACTGCAGGTTATGTCGTGTGATTCCTCTCACAACTGGGATGAATAAGAGAATTTGTAACGTTGTGATTTTCAGTCCTGGAAGATCCCCATCGTGCTGTGATCATGAGATTATCATGATGAACCATGTATACAAAGAAAGGTTTCCTAAGGTAAGCAGTGACTTGTTCTTAACGAAAATGTGGGTCACAGGTTGTGGGTTGAGGCTGTGGGAATTCGTGTGGCTGAGTACTCTGGTGCATTCTACAGGCCACGGCTCAGATGGAGGAGCGAATACAGGACATCATCAGAAGCAGCTCCCCAGAGAATGTGCTGCCTCTGGCAGATGGAGTGCTAAGCTTTGCCCATCACCAGATCATCGAGCTGGCCCGTGACTGCCTGGAGAAGTCTCGTCTCGGCCTCATCACCTCCCGCTACTTTTGCGAGCTCACTGACAAACTGGAAAGACTCTACCAAGAGGTCAGGAGGAGTTCAGCTACCGTCTGGGCTCTGTCTGTTTCTAATGGGATTTTTTTGGATTTTTTTAAATTGATGTAAAGATCCCGTACCGACAGCTACGCCCGTAGATCCCATACCGACAGCTACGCCCGTAGATCCCGTACCGACAGCTACGCCAGTAGATCCCGTACCGACAGCTACGCGCCCGTAGATCCCGTACCGACAGCTACGCCCGTAGATCCCGTACCAACAGCTACGCCCGTAGATCCCTTACCGACGCTACGCCCGTAGATCCCGTACCGACAGCTACGCCTATAGATCCCTACCGAACAGCTACGCCCGTAGATCCCGCGTACCGACAGCTAACGCCTATAGATCCCCGTACCGACGCCTACGCCCGTAGATCTTGTACAGACAGCTTTACACTCAGATTCCATACCTACAGCTACGCCAGTAGATCCCCTAATCCGACCGCTACGCCAGTAGATCCCTCCCCTAACGACAGCTACGCTGTAGATCCCCTACGTCCCCTACCGACAGCTACGCCCGTAGATCCCATACGACAGCTACGACGTCCCGTAGATCCCCCGGTACCGACAGCTCGCCCGTAGATCCCGTACCGACATCTCCGGCCCCGTATATTCCCGTACCACAGCTACGCCGCCCTTAGATCCCGTACCGACAGCTACGGGCGCCCGAAATCCCATAACCGACAGCTACGCCTATAATCCCCGGTACCTACAGCTAACGCCCGTGATCTTGTACAGACAGCTACACTCAGATTCCATACCTACAGCTACGCCAGTAGATCCCCTACCGACAGCTACGCCTGTAGATCCCGTACCGACAGCTACGCCCGTAGATCCCGTACCGACAGCTACGCCCGTAGATCCCATACCGACAGCTACGCCCGTAGATCCCATACCGACAGCTACACTCAGATCCCGTACCGACAGCTACTCCTGTAGATCCCGTACCGACAGCTACTCCTGTAGATCCCGTACCGACAGCTACGCCTATAGATCCCATAACGACAGCTACACCATTAGATTCTGTACCAACAGCTACGCCTGTAGATCCCCTACCGACAGCTACACCCGTAGATCCCCTACCGACCGCTACACTCAGATCCCATACCGACAGCTACGCCTGTAGATCCCGTACCGACAGCTACACTTAGATCCCGTACCGACAGCTACGCCTGTAGATCCTGTACCGACAGCTACACTAATTGATTTGTACGAACAGCTACAACTGTAGATCTTATACCGACAGCTACACCCATAGATTTATACTAATAGCTACACCTGTAGAGCGTATACCTACTGCTGCGTCCATAGATCCTATACCGACATGGACATAAGTATTCAGACCCTTTGCTCTGGGGGCCTCCCATTTCTCATGATCGTCTTTGAGATGTTTCTGCACCTTGTTTAGTCCACAAGTGGTAAATTCAGTTGATTGGACCTGATTTGGAAAGACAAACACCTGTCTATATAAGGTCTCACTGAACAATGCATATCAGAGCAAAAACCAAACCATGAGGAGGAAAGAACTGCCTGTAGAACTCAGACAGGTTTGTGTGAAGACACTACAAAGAAGGAGAAGGCTAAAAAAAAATCTGCTGCACTCAGTGCTGACTGCCCCATGATACTAAGTAATCGGGAGAGAAGGACCTTGGTAAGAGAGGTGACCATGTACCCAATGATCACACTGGCTGAGCTCCAAAGATCCTGTGTGCAGATGAGAAACTTCCAGAAGATCAATATTCACTGCAGCACTCCACCTATCTGGACTTTATGGCAGAATGGCCAGACAGAAGCCTCTGCTCAGTAATAGAAGCATGGAAGACTATCTGGAGTAGGAGCAAAAAAACACCTAATGGAATCTCAGACCATGTGAAACAAGATTCTTTGGTCTGATGAAACCAAGATTGCACTTTTTGGCCTCAAATCTTTGCATCATGTCTGGAGGAAACCAGACACTGCTCATCACCTGCTCAATACCATCCCTACAGTGAAGCATGGTGGCGGCAGAATCATGCTGTGGGGGTGTTTTTCAATAGATGGGACAAGGAGAGTGGTCAGGGTTGAGGGAAAGCTGAATGGAGCAAGTACAGAGATATTCTTAATGAAAACCTGATTCAGAGAGCTCAGGACCTCAGACTGGGCCGGAGGTTCACTTTCCAACAAGCACACAGCCAAGACAACACAGGAGTGACTTGGAGACAACTCTGTGAATGTCCTCGAGTGCCCCAGCCAGAGCTCTGACTTGAACCCAATTGAACATTTCTGGAGAGACCTGAAAATGGCTAATCCAACAATAGTCCCCTTCCAACCTGACAGAGTTTGAGAGGATCTGCAGAGAAGAGTGGCAGAAAATCCCCAAATCCAGATGTGAAAACCTTGCGGCAACAAACCCAAGAAGACTGGAGGCTGTAATCTGCTTGAACTGAGTACTGAGTAAAGGGTCTGAATACTTATGGCAATGCAATATTTTAGTTTTTCCTGTTCAATAAATTTGCACAAATTTCTAAAATTCTGTTTTCACTTTCTCATTATGGGGTATTGAGTTCAGAATGCTGGGGGAAAACCTTTTTTATTTCCACACAAGAACGCAACCTAACAAAATATGAAAAAAGTGAAAGGGTCTGAAGACTTTCTGAATGCAATGTATACCCACAGCTCCTATACCGAAGGATCGGTATCCATAAGTTCTGTATCTACTGAGAGGTGGTGTTGCTGCTGATGACATTTTATTGAATTATAGCCATTCTTTATTACCATTTCTTGGGAGATTAGCCTATTGGATGTTTTATAACTGGGTAAATATTGTGTATTGTTTCCATGTTATTCATGGCTGATTGTTTTACTGCACAGTCCACTGAGAGATCAGAGAGTGTTGAGGTGACCTTCATTAAGGAGCTTGTAAAGAAGATACTAATAGTCATTGCCAGACCAGCACGGCTTCTAGAATGTCTGGTAAGTTTGTTTTATTTTGTTTTATTGCAGCATTACCTCTTTATACCAAGCCATTAGGGCCAAACAGCATTACGATTCGTGAACATGAATTCAGATAAAATGTGCCTTTTAAGCTCCGTCTTTGGGCTTGTTGTCACGTTTTTGGTCAGGGTGGCAGGGGCTCTGGTGCCTATCCTCAGAGATCACAGGGTGAAGGCTTAGGCATGCTCTGATTCCAGTCCATCACAGGGTTGGTAGGATTCGCTGTTGCAGCACCAAGGAGTACCGAGCTAATATGTCCCATAAGGAATAATGTACATTGAATGACCTGTTTCAGACCCCCAGAAAATCCACACTGTATAAGGCATTATATGCATTAATGGAGCTGTGTTGTACAGGTGCTCCCTGATTTATGATGGGGATATGTTCCAACAAATCCATCTTAAGTTACGTGCATCATGAACTGTGGAGTTTAGTATAGCTATACTGTATTATAACTGAGCCTATTACACATGAACACTTAGATTAACACCTACATTAACCTACAGTTGGGGAATATCATCAATTTGGTGAGTAATGGGTTGAAAGTGAAAAATAAAAGCAAAACACTTACTCTATTAGTGAACTCTGGGCAGTAGCATAGCTGCTAAGGCTAACTGCAGCCTGAAAGCAAAGACGATTAATTTCCTGGTGTCCTTTTGGTTGGCTGTTATTACTAACCATTTTAGAATCCATGGAGAGACTTATTAGCGCGAAGAGAACAGGACTATAAGTGTCAGATTTTCAGTGGATTTTTCCAAGGGCTATTGTGAATCTGAATCGCTGAATCACTGTGCACTGAATCGAACATCCTGAATCGAGTTTCTCCTGCAACGAGTCATGTGTCTCGACTCCAAATGTAAGTGCACAGTGTACTGGGCAAACGATGAGAACCGAGACACATTTTTCCGTGTCTCGAGTCAAAATGCATCGAGAACTGACTTGAGTTCTGAGGTGGTCGAGAACCGAGATACCACTGTGTTGGTTTTGTTGATGTTCTAAATGAACAAGTCCTGGGAAGGTGCTCAAAACTTTACACATGACTTTGGTTAAGTTGTAAGACTCCATGCAGGAGGAACTTTGAGCACAATTCACTAGATCATCTGATCAGAATGTAAACTGAGCAAAGGTTACATGTGATATTTATCTACAGGAGTTTGACCCAGAGGAGTTTTATCACCTGCTAGAGGCTGCAGAGGGTCATGCTAAAGAGGGGCAAGGCATCAAGACTGATATTCCACGCTACATCATCAGCCAGCTTGGCCTGACACGAGACCCTTTGGAAGGTAAGATGCGGTTTGCTCAGCAGACCAGATAGAGATGCTCTAACTAGAATAAATCTGGAAGGTAACATGTACTGCAGACGTTCCACACTGCATGTTTGTATAATGTCTAAAAGGGACTGTTTTCCGTTTTTGTTTTTTTGTTTAACCGAATCCAATTTGCAACTTCGGCGTAAGTTACAAATTTCTAGTAAGATCATAAGTTTTGGTTCGGTAATGACCCCGATTCAAATCTCACCATTCCGTTACTGATTATTTTTCTATGAAGTCACACTTAGTCTTCATTTCATTGCCTTAGCAGTGTTCTAAATGTGATATCATGCTACAAATTCTGTTCATTGATCTCTGAGATGAACCTTCGTTAATGATCCTATAATTCTGCATCCTAAGCAGTCGTTACCAGTACATTAGAGAAGGATATGCAGCCACTCTAACATGCCTTCTCCAATTAAACCTGAGAAGATTCTTAGGCTTCACTGGTCAAAACAGTATTAGTTTCAAAGGTCTGCAGAAGCTTTAATCCTCAGAGGTCTCCTAGCTCTGTGACCCATGATGGTGAAAGTGGAGAGGGACAGCTGTTTCTGGAGGCGTTTGGTGTGCTCAGTCTGTTTGGAGGAATGCAGAAACTGCCCTTTCCCGGTTCATACCTCCTGCTGTTGGGGGTTATCCTTGGGGCCAGACTTGCTGAGATCTGGTTCCTGGGGTTGTTGCACTGCAGTTTCTTGCAATAAAGTCTTCAGGACAGGTGTGAAGAATCAGTCCTAATTTCTTTTTTTTTTTTTTGCCCTATTGACTTAATTTAGGAAAAGCGTGGTGTCAGCCCATCTGTTGCATGGGAAAACGGGAATGTAGTTCTTTGTTGAAGTTTTTTGAGCTGGAAGACTAAACGAGAGTTTTTATCATTGGCCAGAATAGCCCATTAACCAGTTATGATAGTTGGGAAATTGCAGAAACTCCAGGACTGATGATTCCGTAAGTATTAAGTGAGTAAGAGGAACAGCCTTAAAAAACAGCAATGTAAAGTTTTCTTGCTGGTGTATGAGGGTACATACCCCAGACTCATTTAAATATGTTCCAACCTGTATGGTCAGATGATTAAATATGTCAAAATCTAATGGAAGTTCACATGTACACCCACCTTCTACTTTGTAGTTCTGCACTTACAGTCTGTAGTCCATCTGTTTCTCTACATACTTTTAGTCCCCTTCACTCTGCTCTCTAATGGCCAGTACCCCCACAGGTCAGGTATTATTTGGGTGGTGGATCATTCTCAGCACGATAATTTGATCATAGTCTGATTTCTGCAGTTATCTAATTATTCAAGTGGTCATCTAGTAATCAGATTAAGTCATCTGATAAAGAGAGCTGGATTTAATTTCAGGATTCTGATTTCTCATAGCATGTATACAGCTACCCGATTTCAATCAGTCTGCACATGTGCACAGAGCGGCTATTAGAAAAAAACATGGTTGCCAGGTCCACTTACTTTTTGAGATTTTGCTTCTTTTGGGTTTATTTACATAGACCAGGTGGGGGTTGTCTGGTGGAATCTGGCAACCCTGGAATTAAACACAGCACCCGCTAAACGGATATTGAACACTTTGTGGAGACTGAAATGCTGTATATACTCAAGAAAATGAAGAATTTGATCATTTAATGTCAGAAATTGAACTTTCTCACGTTGCAAAGTCGAAATGTGATTACTGCCTCAGTCTTGTAAACCCGGAGCTTTCCCATTATCTGATTACTCAAGTGCATGTATTCTCGCTGATCAGATTACTGACAAAATCTGATTATCTGCAGTTGTCGGATTATTAAGTACATGTAATCGCACTTAGAGACAGCAGTGCTGCTGGAGTTTACACACTGTGCTCACTTGTTCACTCTGTTAGACACATATACCGTGGTGCTTCAGCTTGTAGATGTAATGTCAGAGACAGCAGCTCATCTGTTGTTGCACAGTTTTAGTCATCAGTGCACACAGGATGCCGCATACAGGATGCTGCTGGCTGGACATTTTAGACACTAATGTTTAGTACTACCTGATCTGTGGGAGTCCTGACCATTAGAGAGCAGAGTAAAGGGACTAACAGTGTATTTAGACAAACAGATGGACTACAGTCTGTAATTGTAGAACTACAAAGTGCTTCTATATGGTACGTGGAACTGATAAAATGGACCATGAGTGTAGAAACAAGGAGGTGTACCTAATAGTGCTCAGCAGTTGTATGAACATCAGATGTAAGGTTTAATAACACTTACTGTGTTCTCTCTTTTAAAGTCACAGAGCCTGAGTGTAGTTACCCGAGACACCCGAGCAGCCTGTTGAGATGCGACTTTGAAATAACCCAAAAAAAACCCAAACAACCAAACACGAAAAAAAACCAAAAGCAAACTCCAAACACAAAAAGCACAAAACAATAAAACAAAAAACAAAGAAACGAAAAACACAAAAAAAAAAAAAAACAAAAAACACAAAAACAAACAACAAACAAAAAACACAATGATGAAACTCATCAGTAATGGAGCTTATGGGTAAAATATTTTACTTGTATTACGCCTTTAATGTCTAGTAACCTCGGGCCGGATTCATGAAAGTTTTCTTAAGAAAAAACTTGTGAATGTTCTTGAGACAAACACTAGGAAGGTCAAAATGTTCTTCAATGCAATTCTTGGGGGAAAAAAAACTAAGTTCTCAAATGTTGTCTTATGTTATGTATCAAATGTTATGTAAAATTTTTTAAGAAGCTCTTCATGGCATTCTTATGTTGACTACGTTGCATTTTACAGCTTTCCATATACTGCGCAAGAAGCATTTTGAATTTGTATTGACCATTGTTTCCGTTATTAGTTTGATCCTCTCTGAGGACGGCAAAATGGAGGAAATTCAAACCAAGCGTTCAAAAAACTTTAGCAAACAAGAAATAGAAGGGATGGTGGAAGAAATAGAAAGTTTTGCCCTGAACTTTCCTTGTTTCCTTTGTATTTTAAGGATAACCTTCACTAGACAGGCTTTTAAGCATTTACATTGAAGTGTAAGCCTTATTTCCAGTAATTGTTTAAAGTTCTACATTTCAATGCTTACCTTCAACTCTTACAGCCTAAGACTGGAGGTTATCGTAAGGTTAAGAAAACATTTACGAACATAATGTGTTCAAGAATACCACTCGTTCTTAGAATTGTTCTTAAGAGAGTTAAGAAACATTATAAGATGTTATTTGAAGAATAACAAACTTTGGTAACTTTATTTATAAGAATGAAGTTAAGAAAAAACACTTAAGATTTTCTTTCTTAACAAACTTTGGTGAATTCTGCCCCTGTTTTTGTTTAAGCTGTGGGGACTGTGGTAGCCTAGCGGGTAAGGTACTGAGCTATGGACCAGAAGGTCCAGGGTTCAAATCCCACCTCTGCCAAGCTACCACTGTTGGGTCCTTGAGCAAGGCCCTTAACCCACAATTGCTTGGATTGTAAGATTGTATTAATAGTCGCTCTGGATAAGGGCGTCTGCTAAATGCTGTAAATGTAATGTGTGTCTGAGCACACATGTTTATGCTGAATCCTGCGTTCGACTCACAGGGACGATTCTGTTTTACTGGAACACTTGCTGCAAATTCATGCCACATGGAGGAACGTGGCTCGTTAGTTTATTTATATATACTATTGTTTTATATTTTCTACTGTATTATATTCTCCATAATATTGAATTCTCTTTTTAATTTATTACAGTCTATATTTCTTTACCTCATGTATTTAAACCATTATTATGATTTTGTTATTTAGGTCATTTGGTTCATTACTTAAATAGAGAAGGTCTAGGCTGCCCAAGGAGGTTGGCTCCATTTTTGAGTCTTGATTCTTCTGAGCGTTCTTCCTCTCCTGTTTTGGAAGTTTTTTCTTGCCACTGTTGCCATAGGCTTGTTGAGTTGGAGCTGTGGGCCTAGATAATTGTTAAGCTGCTTTGTCGTAAAAAGCTCTGTGTAAATAATTTTGACTTGGACTTCCACCATATCTGTCTGACATCTTTGAGAGTCCCTTAATTGACCTGCCAGTGCCTTGATTGGCAGCACGGAGCTAGCCTCTGTGCAATCTTTCCCAAATCGTACATGAGCAGTTGTGACTGTGGAGTGTCCAGCCAGGCCAGAGGCACTGCCACGATTTGAACTTGGATCTCCGTGTTGATTACATTTACAGCATTTAGCAGACGCCCTTATCCAGAGCGACTTTCAATTGGTACAGTCTTACAGTCCAAGCAATTGTGGGTTATGGGTCTTGCTCAAGGACCCAACAGTGGCAGCTTTTTGGCTGAGGTGGGATTTGAACCCTGGACCTTCTGGTTCATAGTCCTGCACCCACTAGGCCACTGTACAACCCCCCAAGCACTTCTCCAAACCTTGGACTGCAGCCCCTCAATAGGAAATTAGATGATGGTTGTTTTGCAAGGGAGGTTACGCCCCAACATTAGTATTATTCATAAAAATTTGAGGCTGATCCAACATAAATAGCACTGGCTTGGCAATAGCATTTGGAAGGTAGGGTATTAATCAACAACACAGATCGGTCTTTCAAACTCCAAGATGGTGAAAGATGATGCATCATTCCGGAGAACACAACTATGTTAAGCTTGCTTTGTTCTGGACCAAAGTTAATTTCCATTTGTTTTTTAGCCTTATGACTCCGGTTTAAACCAAGAATGTTGTCCTTTGTTTGTCTGGCTCCCAGGGCTGTTTATCTGGTGCGGCACAAAGAAACCAAGCAGCGCTTTGCCATGAAGAAGATCAATAAGCAGAACCTGATGCTGAGAAACCAGATCCAGCAGGCCTTTGTTGAGAGGGACATCTTGACCTTTGCTGAGAACCCCTTTGTGGTCAGCATGTACTGCTCCTTCGAGACGAGAAGACACCTCTGCATGGTCATGGAGTATGTCGAGGGTAACTGATTTTATCACTAAACACACCCACTCATGATTCCTTTCTTATAAATACAATCTAAACTCGTTATCTCACCCAGGTCTGTTTCATGGTTGTTTTTGGCATGAGGCAAGTTTGGCGACAAAGTACCATTCATACCTGATGCTGACATAATGTGTGTAACTGAGCAGCCTGTGTGATCATACGGTCACATTTACAATGTACTTAAACATGTACAGTTTCTATGCATTTACGCAAATTTGAGAAATAGTCCGTGATTGACGATTGTTTCTGTGCATGAAGTCCAGTCTGCGATGAATAACAGCAAAGTCATTATAAGAGAAGTCTGTTCACTCTACTGCCATCTCGGTAACACCACTGGGCAGTTATTTCCAGCCATACAAGACCAGACTCCTATCTCCATTGAATAGGGAGAGACCTGTATATCCAAAACTGAAAGAGAAATTAACGTTTAAAATGCGTATTTAGAATCGCTGGTATAATCTGACAAAAATGATACAACTTACTTGAATTGTTGGGTTCAAATAACACAGAAAAATACGATTTTTGAAAGGTTATTCTGGGTACTGCACATCCCGCCACTACAAAGGGGCCAAGACTTGCTGCCCCCATTCCGACACATTTAGTAATATGCTAACTGGTTCTTTTTAATGACTTGGCGGGGCTTCTGTACTACAGTCCCAGTGGCGGCTGCTGGTCTTTCAAATAGGGGAAGCTCATTGTCGGCTTGCATCATAAAATTTGTCAATTTATTTATACATAAACTATATAAAACTCGAACAAGGAAATGAAATTATGTTACACTGAAGCAAGGAAATACTATGAGTGTGTTTTATTTACACAATGAACAATGGAAATGGTCAAGTAATTTCACCAGGCAAATACCAAGAAATGGGTTGCAGTTTGTATTTCGACTTCACTTGCAAAATCCACAGTTGGACTGAGCTCCTAATGATTAAGTGACGGTGTATATCTTAAAATAGCTGTCAATCAAAACGGGTTTCAGCCTTTTGCCTGATCCTCCGACCATCATGCGGAAGCTCAGCGTCCAGGCTAGCCGAGGCCAGTCCACAGCGCCATTCACCCCCAGAGATGCTGAGCATTCGGGGGAAGGACAAAATCGGGCATTTATCCAATGACCGTCGAGTTTCAGGGCAATGATGAAACTGTTCTGTGCAGTCCCATTGAAGTGAATGGACACTCAGCTTCTATGAGCAAATGCTCTGACTGAATCTAATTTTTGACATTTTGGGGGAAGCTGAGCTTCCCTTGCAGTCTTAGAGAAATCGTGGCTGTACAGTCCTTTTCATATTTCAACCAGTGAGGTCTCCTCCTTATATAAGGCCTCTGATAACAGACAGGGGCTGTACATCATCTGGCACTGCAAGTTTAAAGTAGGATTAAAGTGCCACCTACTGACCGATCTGAAACATGGCGGCTTATCGGGGTAGAATTTAATTGCTGGCAAGACATCTGTCACATTTTAAGCTCGGCGATGGCGAGAGTTGATGTTGGTGGCTTTTCGAGGTAAAGTGCATGGAAGGAAATCCGTCCTGCCATCACAGGTGGCGAGAGGTGAGGTTGACGAGATAATGAGGTTAGACTGTAATAAAGCTTCAATATACAAAGTAATAATTGAGGATTTAACAGGTGGGGATTGTGCCACTCTGCTGAAGAACATGGGTCCTCTGCCAGTGGACATGGCCAGAATGTATTTTGCTGAGACTGTTCTTGCCCTGGAATACCTCCATAACTACGGCATTGTTCACAGAGATCTGAAACCTGACAAGTAAGCCTTTCATCCATCCACCACTTTGCTTATTCCGTAAAGCGCCCACATGAGCATGCAGTTGTTGGGTCTTTTGTTTCGAGCGTCTCTGAGTTGGATTTCCTTTTGCTGTTTCGCTGTAGTTTGCTGGTCACCTCGATGGGACACATCAAGCTGACTGACTTTGGCTTGTCTAAGGTGGGCCTGATGAACATGACCACTAACCTCTATGAGGGCCACATCGAGAAGGATGCCAGAGAGTTCTCAGACAAGCAGGTATTTCTGTAGAAAGTGCTATGAAGTGCTTTAGATAATGTGGTTATACCTGTCTACGACACTCACTGGTGACTTTATTAGGAATTCTTCCTTGTTTCCACTCATTGTCCATTTTATCTGTTCCACTTACTCAAGCACATGTAAACTCGTTGATCGGCTTACTGACAAAATTGGAATTTCTGCAGCTATCGGATTAAGTGCATGTAATCGCACTCGCTGTGTTCACCACATTGCTCCACCTTGTAGTTGTAAAGGCAGAATCAGATGGACTACAGTCTGCAATTGTAGAACTACAAAGTACTTCTATATGGTGAGTGGAACAGATCAAATAGACAGTGACTGTAGAAACAGGAGGTGTACCTAATAAAGTATGTGTGAATTATTTTCTAAGTAGAGCTGATTCCTATGTATTTGCACTTGTAGGTTTGTGGAACCCCTGAGTACATTGCTCCAGAGGTGATCCTGAGGCAGGGATATGGGAAGCCTGTGGATTGGTGGGCTATGGGCATCATCCTGTATGAGTTTCTTGTAGGCTGTGTGCCCTTTTTTGGAGACACTCCAGAAGAGCTCTTTGGTCAAGTCATTAGTGGTTCGTGTTATTCCGTTCATTTTATACTTTTATCTACAGTTGAATTCTGCTATCCAAACTCCTTATTCAGTTTCCTGGTAGAACATATGTGAAAATGTAAACACCTAACCAAGAACTAACTCGCATTAATGAGTGGTAGTTGGGAAAATAAAGGAAGTAAATGGCTTTCAGAATGGCTTATTACATCTACCTGCACTGCCCACTTTCATTTCATTCACTGGTGAATTAAGAGGTAAAGGCTGTTTATTTTATACTGTCACCTTAATGCTAGAAGAAACAGTTCACATCTCATATGGGATAAACAGAAAACTGCTCTTGGAGAAACACAATTTTGCCCAATCCACACACACTGGGCAGGCATGATGGCCAAACACACTCCAGTCCTCTGCTATTTTATGATGACATCATAAAATATGTACAAGAACCCGGTAGGAAGTTATGTCCCCATAGCAAAGGGCTGAATTTTTGTTATCCGACCCCTTTCCCAAGGGGTCCAAGGTATATTTGTTAGCAGGGTAATATTTGCTTTTACATTTGTTAGGTCCCATGTGTAACTGTACCCTGTGTACTCTGTGGAATGCTTAGTTTTTAGGCAGGACTCAATGGTCCAAGCCAATACTAGCATGAATGCAGTTCAGCTTCAGTATTAGAGGTGTGAATGTGAGTGTCATTGGTGTGAAACCTTTTGGTGTAAATCTTCAGCTGTTCTATTTTTAAGCCCTTTTATTTTTAGCTTGATCTTGGCTCCAAATGAGTTACCTTATGCCTCAGGAAAATATGACCTTAAACTTTTAAGTGCTGAGTTCTCCATTAGGCAATGCGTGTCTGATAAAGAATGAGACAACAGGATACAGAGGTGCTCAAAAGTCTGTGACGACTTTATAGATTTCTGTATTTCTGCATATGCTGTGTATGATCTAAAACCTCTTCAGATTTTCACACAAGTCCTAAAAGTAAATAACGAGAGTCCAACTGAACAAACGAGACAAAATATTATACTTTGTAATCATTTATTTATTGGTTGTTATATATATATATATGTGTGAAGTTATGTATGTGTTTGTGTGTTTTCAGTCTATGGGATAAGAGGTGTGAGTGTGTGCACTGTTTTTATTTAAAGATCAGAGATCTGTCAGAGATTGATATTCACAAGGTATGTTTGTGGAAGTGTACCATGACAAGGAGCTTTCTGATGACCTCAGAAAAAGAGCTGGTGAGAGAGTTTGGACTCCATCAGTCCACAGTTCAAGTTGTGTACAAATGGAGGAATTTCAAGACCACTCTTACTCTGTCAACCAGCAAAGGTCACTCTAAGAGCAAGGCCTGTAATGGCCGAAACCCAGGGTAGCCTCTAAGCAACTACAGGACCCTCTCACATGGTCTAATGTTAATTTTCCTCAGTCCACCATCAGGAGAACACTGAACAACAGTGGTATGCGTGGCAGTTTTGCAATCAGAAAGCCACTGCTTTCCAAAATGAACAGTGCCCATGTCAGCACCTAAACAGATCTCTAGTTTAAATGAGATGTTATGTGTGGGGGGAAAAAAGAAAAACACTGCACTGCAGCATAAGAACTTTATCCCCTCTGTGAAATATGGTACATTTCGTAGAACATTTACAGCATTTAGCAGACGCCCTTATCCAGAGCGACTTACAATTGGTACAGTCTTACAATCCAAGCAGTTGTGTGTTGAGGGTCTTGCTCAAGGACCCAACAGTGGCAGCTTGGCAGAGGTGGGGTTTGAACCCTGGATCTTTTGGTCCATAGTCCAGTACCTTACCCGCTAGGCTACCACAGTCCTGTGATGGTGGTGATAGTGTCACAGTTTGGGCCTGTTTTGCATCTGGGACAGGATAGCTTGGAGGAACAATGAATGAAACCTGCAAATTCTAAAGGAAATGTCAAGACATTTGTTCATGAACTGAATCCAAAGAGAAGGTGGGTCATGAAGCAAGTCAGCAGCCCTAAGCACACAAGTGGTTCTACCAAAACATGGTTAAAGAAGAATAAAGTTAATGCCCTGTTAGAACTCTTAAGTGTTTGACGTCCTATATTTGCAGGAATAGAGACAATTCTGAAGGGTTCATAAACTTTCAAGCACCACTGTATATTTGGTTTGTTCTCTATCACTGTTTTGGCTCTTGTGTGAGTGAGAGTATCGTGATATTACTTTCTTTGGCATACACCCATACTCATGCCTTCATATTTCATTTTAAAAGTCTGCTGTTTTCGGTTCTGGATGAATCAAAGTATGTCAGTGTTCGCAAAAATCTCCGTGTCACTTAAGCCTTGAAAAACATCTACATTAAGGCACATTTCTAGCCCATAATAGTTCTCTAGGAAACACTTATTAGGATATTTAATAGAATTACTTAATAGGTTGGTCTCCCCAGATAGACAGGTGCCTGAAAAACTTGTTTTGATATAAGAAACCATTTTCTGCATTAGACAAAAACCCCTTGGTCTTATTTGTTTTCTGCAGGCATGTAGGCAGAAGTTACACACAAAATGGGAACAAATTCAGTCATACCCCGAACATGCGTTATTGCGCTAGACTAGAAGATCGCATATGCTAGTGCAAGAAGAGATTTTTACTAAATGGAAAGGAAAGTTGATAGACTTGCAGTTACACAGCCTTGTCCTGTTGTATTTTCATGTTTGTCCACAATTTGCGGCACAGAGACAAAAGGTTTGTACCAAGTAAAACAAGTAACCAGGTCCATGGAAACAAGACCAAACAAATTGGCTCAAAAATGTCAGAGATTGACCACTTGATCAGTTAATTAATAGTAATAATAATAATTTTAGAGGTTGAACTAAACCAGCTTGCCTGAATAGAGAGAGAGAGAGTGACAGGTGCAGGGACAAAGCCCAAATACTCTAGAGACAAGACCCAAAAACCTGCATCTACCAAGCTTTGTAAGTGATTTTATAGACAGAAGTCCAAAATCACTTGAAACAAGCAAACCTGCTAACCGTGCATGATTCTGCTAGCCGCTTCTGGGATAGCTTTGTACTCCAGTTACGTTTGCGTGCATGCGCAGACTGAGAAGAGCATACAAGCACTGAGACATCTGGTTACTGAGGTAAAATCCAGCTCTGTTTATCAGATTTCTCAATCTTAATTCTAATTACTTCAATCTACGAAATCAGAGTACGCTGTTTACATGACCACTTGACTAATCCCATAACTGCAGAGAGCTGATCTGGATAATTAAAATGCATGTAAATACACTTCTAGCGTATAAGAAATGTGCAGGAGTAAAATCCCAACATCCACTCAATAATGAACATCCAGCTGTTTGAGCTCAAAATTTATATACAGCATGATACATTCTGTAATGTGCTTGCTAAAAGCCAAATCCCGTGCCCTCCAGTGTAATCATGTGATGGCACTGCCCTGTTATCATGTCTGGATGGAAACAAGATGCATCTATGCTTTTCTTTCTTCCCAGATGAGATCAACTGGCCTGAGGGTGAGGATGCCCCTCCAGCTGACGCTCAGGAGCTCATCACATTGCTGCTCAGACAGAATCCTCTGGAGCGCCTGGGAGCTGGTACGGCTTTACTATCACCTCTGCTTTTGAAGATTGTTCAGTGAATACACAAGCACTATTTGTCAGCTCTCGGGTACTTTGGTTAAGGTCTGATCCCATATTTATTCAGCTTTGCATTGAAATAATTGTATGTTTACATGTGATTCAGATGACGGGGCACGACATACAGATTTTGACCATGCCTTCAGTGCTTTTCTGTATTCTTTTTTCCAGTTGCAAGGTAGACGGTACCATTTAACACTGATTTAAGCATTTCTGTTCTCTGAATAGCTAAAGAAAATATAACCCTAAATCAGAAAAAGTTGGGACAGTATGGAAAATGCAGCGTGTCTTACATTTACTTTGACTTTTTTTTTTACTGCAGACAGTATGAACCAAATATATTTCATGTTTTGTCTGATCAACTATGTTGTAAGAAAGGTTATATAGGGTTCTGCATACTTCTCCCTCTACAGTGCATAATATCATCAAATGATTCAAGGAAACTGGAGGAATTTCAGTGCGTCAAGGGCAAAGGCACGAGCCTAAACTGAAGACTGTCGTTCACCAACAGCTGGTAGAACCACATGGGCAAGGGATTACTTTGGCAAGCCATTATCAAGCACTGCAATGTGGAGTTACATTCACATATGCCACTTAAAACTCTACTATGCAAAAAAGAAACCTCATGTTAACCATGTCCAGAAGTGGCATCGACTTGAAAAGGATTAAAAGGACCATCCAGACTTCAGACATCAGCAACAAGTCCAAAAGCCAGGCTCTGTGATGGGTCAGTGCCCTTGGCAAAGGTCATTTACACTTCTGTGATGGCAGCATTAATGCAGAAAAGTACCTTGAGATCTTAGAGTAACATAAGTTGCCTTTAAAACGTCATCATTTCCAGGGACGTCCATTTATTTTTCAGCAAAGCAATGCAAAACCACATGCTGCACATATTACAAAGGCATGGCTGTGGAAGAAGAGGGTACGGGTACTGGACTGGCCTGCCTGTAGTATTGATCTGTCCCCAAAAGAGACTGTGTGGAGAATTTTGAAATGAAAAAAGTAACAACGATGACCCGTACCTCTACACATCTTAAGACGTGTTTGCCGGAAGAATGGGACAAAATAACACCTGATGCACTAAGTCATCTGGTATCTTCTCTGCCAAAACGTCTTTGAAGTGTGGTGAGAAGGAAGGACAACTTTACAAAGTGATAAATGCTTTATTGTCTCACCATTTTTTGGAAAGTGTTGCAGGCCTGAGATGCAGGAATGGATGTTTATTAACAAATGAATTGAAGTTGATCGGACAAAACATGAAATATCTCAGGTTCATACCGTCTACAATGAAATAAAAGTGTTTATTTGTATATGCGTTTCCCATACTGCCCCAGCGTTCTCTGATTTGGGGTTGAACTTAAAGTGAAGCGAGACAGGATTTATGTTTTCTGTGTCAGTGCAGCCCAACACGCAGCTAATCCACACTGAATCACCATCGCTGCACTGCAAAAAGCCCTCAGCTGTTCACTTTGAATGTTCACAGATGAAAGGTATCGGTGCACATCAGCCTCAGTGGGCCTGGGAGATTTCCTCTCCTTCCCAAACAAAAGTGCAGCTGATCTTCCTCTGCAGATTAAAGTAAAAACAGGGCAGGATGCATCAGAAACAAATATCACCATCCAGTTGGATCCATTGTATCCCTGAATGGTGTCTCACAGGAAATTGCATTGAATAATTTATGACTATAAAATCACTGCTGGGTGCTACTGGCCACTTCATACCCTATGGGAGCATGTGTTGCTTGAAGGGGAAAGAGGTACGGCTAGTTAGCTAGAAACACTTTTGGCTTTTCTATATATAGATGTTACAGGGGGGGCAATTTATATGGATTACACCTAAATAAAAATGGAATGGTTGGGATATCAATTTCCGTTTGTGGCACATTAGATATGGGAGGGCGGGAAAAACTTTTTAGATGGGAGTGACCATGGTGGCCATTTTTGAAAGTCTGCCATTTTGGATCCAACCTTTCATATTTCCAATGGGAAGAGGGTCATTAAAACACATCAAACCTATTGGGAATTTTCACAAGAAAAAACAATTTGTTGTGCTGGTTTCTTGGTTAACGGATTTAACACTCTTTCCCACTATTGAACCAATGATAGCAAACCGCAGATGAAATGCTAGCACAGGCTTCCGCATACGTTGTTTCAGATGCTGCACATCTCGTATCTTCACAGCAAAGACAAGTGCCTTCAGATGACCCCAAAGATAAAAGTCTAAGGGGGTCAGATCGGGAGAGCATTTCTTCTGCGGTGTTGCTATCAGTGTGTCAAGAGTGGGAGAAGAGGGTTGCATTGACAATCCAACACAAATGGGCAGCACTTTGAACACATTTTATAAGTGGTAATAAACTTGTAAATAAACTCATGAAAGAATAAAGTTCCGTTAAAACCAAGCACACCATTGTTTTTCTTGTGAAATTCTCAATAAGTCTGATGTGTTACATGACCCTCTTCCCATTGGAATAAAAGTTGGATCCAAAAATGCCAACTTCAAAATGGCGCCATGGTCAACCCCCCATCTTGCAAAGGTTTCACCCTCCCCATATACTAATGTTGCCACAAACAGGAAGTGTATCACCAAGCATTCCCCATTTTATGTAGGTGATCACAATAAATGGCACCCACAGTGTACGTACTGTGCAAAAGTTTTAGAACCCATTAACATTTGATGTTTCCCCAGGTCGTGTGTGGGGCGGTTGTTTGTTCTAGGTACCTAATTTCCTCTCACATTTTAGAAACCTGTTAGGTCACTGGTGTGTCTCTAAAGACTTCGAGTAACTTTGTGGCAGGAGATGGAATGGCCTTGCCAAAGTGCATTGCAACCTGTGCGGCAGGATAGGCTTGTTTCCATTTGTGTTGAATTGGATTGTATGAGAAATGTGTGAATGAATGATTTCCAGTATGTTATGTTTCTCAAGTAACTTTCCCAAACTTCATAACATTTCATTCAGGAAAAATGCATTTTAGGTGTGTCTTCACCAGATTTGTAGTCTTTCTTCCATTCCGATGTAAGACCACATCCGGCCTGCTTCAAACCACTATTGGAAACGTGTGTGTGTGTGTGTGTGTGTGTGTGTGTGTGTGTGTGTGTGTGTGTGTTTCAGCAGGAGGAGCCTATGAGGTCAAGCACCACCAGTTCTTCCACAGTCTGGACTGGAACAGTCTGCTCAGGCAGAAGGCTGAATTTATCCCTCAGCTGGAGTCTGAAGATGACACCAGCTACTTTGACAGTGAGCGTGCTTTGAGCACACACACATTTGCCTGAGAGGCTCTGAGTCATTCCTGCAGAGCAGCACTAAAAGCCAGACAATGTCAAACTGTTACTTTCTGCATGAATCAGACATTTAAACGCTGAATTATTACAGGCCAGTGCCATGAATTGAAATGGGTCTTTGCAGCACAGCCTCTTTATATGAGCTAGCTTTTTTAATATTAGGTTAGTTCCTACGCGCTGGTTTAAGCCTTATATAAGACCTATGAGCTACATTTATGTGTATGTGCTGGTGTTGGCATTTCCTTAGAAGCGAATGCACACATCAGCAGGTGGTCAGGAATTCTGCTGACGCTCTGGTTTGTGTTTATGTGCAGCCCGATCTGAAAGGTACCATCACTTAGAGACTGAGGAAGAGGAGGATACGAATGACGAAGACTTCAATGTTGAGCTGCGCCAGTTTTCTTCTTCTTCACATCGCTTTTCGAAGGTGAGCTTTCCTCCTCACCGCACACGTGCCATGTCTCAAACGTGCAAGAGTTGCAAAATGTTTTTTTTGCCGTGTATACTTTATGAAGCTGTCCATTCATAATGGCATCTATATAACTGCCAGTTGGAAAACCTTATGACTTATGTACTAGAATTTGTGTCAGATTTCACACATACAGTGGTACCTCAGTTCTCGATCACCTTGGAACTCGTTGAATTCGGTTCCCAAAAGCATTTTGACTAGAAACATTTGTCTCGGTTCTTGTCATGTGCTCGGTATTTGGCACTTGGTTAAACTTATGAGTCGTGGCCTAGTGGTGGATTACTGTGGTAGCCTAGCGGTTAAGGTACAGGACTATGGACCAGAAGGTCCAGGGTTCAAATCCCACCTCTGTCAAGCTGCCACTGTTGGGTCCTTGAGCAAGACCCTTAACCCACAATTGCTTGGATTGTAAGACTGTACCAATTGTAAGTCGCTCTGGATAAGGGCGTCTGCTAAATGCTGTAAGTGTAAATGTAAAATAAGAGCTAATCGAAAGGGAAACGGAACAGAAGCTTTGCTTAGCAGCTGTGTTAGCTCCCCGAGGTCACCAATAGAGTAAGTGTTTTGCTTTTACTTTTCACTTTCAATCCATTTCTCAATAAATGGCTTGTGATTTTTCAACACTTCTTATAAAATAAGCTTATGTTGTGTTAATGATTTTGGCCACCTCTAGGGTTATGTAATTGTTAATGTGTAATAGGCTCTGATATGATAGAGTATTGACTATATTAAACTCCTCAGTTCATGATGCATCCACAACTTATGATGGAGTTATCGGAACATCTCCCCATCATAAATCAGGCAGCGCCTGTACAGTACTCCATTAATGCATATAAGGCCTTATACAGTGTGGATTTTCTGGGGGTCTGAAACGGATTCATTCAATTTACATTATTCCTTATGGGAAAATTTGCTCGGTACTCGTTTTCGGTTCTCGACAAGCCTTCTGGAACAAATTAACCTTGAGATCCAAGGTCCCACTGTAATTAGTTGGGGATATTTTTTCAGTTTTGCACGCAATTATAGCACTGTTACTAACTTTTTATGTTTCGAATACAAATGATTTACTAATGCCTATTCACACAACGTGTGTGTGTGTGTTGTGTAGGTGTACAGTAGTCTGGATCTGTCACGGGGGCTGCTGGAGGAGAAGGGAGAGCAGACGGAAAAGAAGAGTGAGAGTCCCCTAACTGTGGACTCGCTCAGCTGGACTCCAGATTTCACTGAAATGTAAATGTCTTAGTTTTCGTAATGCTTAGGTAAAATATGCATGTAATTTTTGGTTTTTTTCACTGTTTGTGCATGATGGTATCTCTTTAAAAT